>CM055121.1:105250191-105401852 GCA_029206835.1 Rana muscosa
TGTCAACCTTGGAGAATAGATTAGAGGGTGAGGGCACACACTTTGGCAAAAACAAAAAAATGTAATCATTTTATTTTTCAATACTGATCATAATTAGGAAAGTAAATTCTTTATTGAAGGCCAGTTTTCTGAATTTTAGGAAAAAATTTATTATCTGACCTTGAAGGTGTTGTTTTTAGCGGCAATTTACCACTCCTAGCTTCAAACAGTGCATCTGACACTATTGTAATTAACACACTTTACACCACACTCTGGTACAATCAGCAAACTCTACACTGCACCTCATTACAATCATCACACTTTCCATCACGCCACATTACAGTCAGCATGTTGTGCCTCTCCTAATTTCAATCAGTGTTTGCTACACTATGCTTAATTTTAATTGCAACATGTTACAGTGCTCCGCATTCCAGTGCACACGTTATACCGCTTCCCATTTCAATAAGCACCTTGCACTATACCCAATTAAAATCAGCATTCCTTACTTACTATAATTAACTTACTCCCATTAAAATCAGGACCAACAATACAGGTGAAGCAGACCTAAATTTTAAAAAATATTCTTAGGTCTGCTGCATAACTCCATCCCCTAATGGCAGTCTCTTACTATTCCTTGGTTTCATTAAGCCCATTTACTCCACAGGCCATCCTCAATAGCCCCAACCTGATTAATTGGACTCTAAATCAATAGCATATCACAACAGAAAATGTTGGTACAGTATCTCACAGTACACCGTCAACTGTTCCAGAGTATGGTAGGCACCCAGGCACTGAGGTAACCTTCCCCAGTGCGTTTTGTCCACATCATGCAGGAACTTCGTCAGGACAGAAAAAATCAACCAATGTTATATAAATAGTTTGCCCAATTCAGGAATATGTTCATTCTGCTCCTCTTATTTTTCTTAGTCTAACAAACTGATGAGCTAATATTCTTAAAGGGGAGTTCCAGCCTTTTTATGTTTATTAAAAGTCAGCAGCTACAAAAAGTGTAGATGCTGACTTTTAGTAAACAGACACTTACCTGCTCCACGGTCCAGCGATATGGCCGCCCGGAGCGTCGCTCCTCTCCCCCCCTCTCCGACGACACCTCCATTCACACTGTGTGCACCCAGCCGTGACAGCTTTTGGCTTCACGGCCGGGCACTCACTGCGCATGCGCGAGTCATGCTGCGCTCTAGGAATGGACAGGCAATCTCTTGGGACCTGTCACATGTCCCAGGAGATCGCCTACAGGGAGGGGCCGCCTAAGGCGAGAGGAGGGGTCGCCTAGGCGGTCCCTGGGTGGAAGTAAGAAGTGGGACAGAAAGTCTCACTCCTACCGAAGCCCCCACTCCCCCCCAAAAAAATTACATGCCAAATGTGGCATGTAAGGGGGTGAGGAGTGCTTAAAGCAGAAGTTCCACTTTTGGGTGGAACTCCGCTTTAACATTCATCTAGAATAAAGCTTCCTATGCATCCATGTCTCTTTGTAGTGGTAAGTTTATGGCCACACTCTGGGGACTATGGGGACTACGTTAATAATTCATTAATACATCCAAGGCAGTGCTAATATTGAAAGGCAAAACTTCTCAATTATCACACTCTATCTCAACGCAGAAGAGGGATACCTGGAAGGACAGCACACCATTCTCGATCATAAAATGTTATCAATTTTGTACCACCCGTGTGTAGTTAGACCAAATTTACCAACAATTACTAGGTAATCAGATTTTTCAATGGAGGATAAAAGCAAGAAATTAAATCTCTAATGTGCCATTAGCATTCTGACAACAGACAATGATAAAAAAATAATATAAAAAAAACAAATGACTAACAATAAATGTCCATTAACTGAGGATCAGTAGAAATAACTTCATTTGGAGTAGTTTTAGCAAGCTCGCTTAGAAGTGTGCTTTGTCTTATCTGTAGTCAGCAAAGTCTTGCCCTAAATTCTTATAACTATTAAAATGAAAAATAAACACTTAGAACCAAACTAGTAGGTCAATTCTTCTGGGCTTTAATTTACACAAATGTATATTTAGCTGAATTCAATTTTCCATTCTCAGAGGATCAGAGGATCAGACGATAACTGGATTGGTGTAAAAACTTTCCACAATGGAGCTGTGCACTTCATTCAAGATCTCATTCACTTATTTCGGTCTTCTACATTTTTCTGTGTAACGTGTAAAATTTTTCAAAAGAATGTTTGTTAAAGAGAGAGACACCAGGGCAGGAAGAGAGCAAGAAACAATCAGAATTCACAGGGAAACAAGAGATATATAGGTAAAATGCAATAGATAGAGAGATACCAGTTCAGCGAGAGAGAAAGAAAAAGACAAAGGAAAAAAAGAGCATGGCATAAAGAGCAAGAGAAAGAGGACCCCATGAAAGCCCCTCTTTCTCTTGCAGGGGTGGATCCAGAGTCTTTTCTCGGGAGGGGCACTGCCAAAAAATATGTTTTTTTGTGGGAAATTTATCGGAGAAATGGCTGGTGTCGGCGCTTCAATCATCCCGGCACCATGGTTGTTATGGTGTCAGGATGATTGAAGCACATAATTTCTATTATTACATTGTAATATAAAATTAAATAGTTCAATGCAGAATCAGTGGGAGCCCCGAGTGTGTCACTTGCCACCGTCACCTGCAATTAGTGGGAGCCCTGAGCGTGTCACTTGCCACACGTTGCGGATTGTCACTTGCCACGTCACCTGCCACACCTTGTGGATTGTCACTTGCCACATCACCTGCCACACCTTGCGGATTGTCACTAGCCACACCTTGCGGATTGTCACTTGCCACGTCACATGCCACACCTTGCTGATTGTCACTTGCCTGCCACCAGATGCAGATTGTCATTTGCCACGTCACCTGACACAATTTGCGGATTGTCACTTGCCACGTCGCATGCCACACCTTGCGGATTGTCACTAACTTGCCTGCTAAGGTGTAGTTTTGGTTGTCTCTTGCTGTGTCCCAGACTCTCAGAGTCAGGCAGCAGAGAGATAATGTAATCTCTCTGCTGCCTGCACAGTGAGGGCGGAAGTCACTGCAGGAATGCAGGGCAGGCACGGGCGGTGAGAGATGATCTCATCTCTCTGCTCCCCCGCTCCCAAGTAGCTGATTGGCCAGCTGCCAAGCTGAGCCTGCTCTCTCACTCTCACCTGCGCTGCCAACACACTGAGCAGCACGGTCTGCCCACGTACCGCGCCGCCCACCCACAAACCGCGACGCAAGCGGAGCCGCACGCTATCGCACCTGCCCGCAGAGCGGCCCGACGTGACTCACTGACATCACTCGTTGCTAGACGCCAAGCGGCCCAGGCGTTAGCAACGAGTGCAGGGAAGAGGCTCCACCCACCTCCTCCTCCAGTCCTGGTATCGTGTCAGTGCGCCGCGTAACTAAATTAGACGAGTCTCTCTCTCTGCGGCGCTGATCGGCTGATGTGAGAAACTGAGAGAGAGACTCAGAGAGGCAGCCGCAGAACAAGTACTGTATATACTCGAGTATAAGCCGACCCGATTATAAGCCAAGGCACCTAATCTTACCCCAAAAAACTGGGAAAACGTATTGACTCGAGTATAAGCCTAGGGTGTCCATCTGCATGCCTCACTGTGCCCATGCCTCACTGTGCCCATGCTTCACTGTGCCCATGACTAGACTGATATTTAACATGGGAGTCTATGGAAGGAGTGCCCGGCTTTGAAAAATCGGTTCTCCCCGGCTGTAGGTCTTCCAGACACCAAACTTTGCACACTTGTAGAGAAGACATGGGGCTACATGTGTGCCAAAAAAAAAGAGCAAGCAAGTGAGTGTGACAGATGGTCTCGGGGGGGGGCAATTGCCCTGTTGCCCCCCCCCCCTGGATCCGCCCCTGTTCTCTTGGTCATCTGGCCTCTCTGGCCTGCTGATCCAGCTATATATTCTCTTGTGGTTTTTTTCACATAGTGTGTTATTAGTAATATATTCATCATTTTTTATTTAATCAATGTCAGTGGTTGCGCGCTTGTCCTTTTACACATGTCTTTTGAGTTTTAGTATTTTTAATTTTTTACTTGCAGCAGCACCACATTTTTTGGATCATTTTTTTTTTAAATATACTTTCGGTTTAACGCAGGTTTTTCCAAACTATATATGCTCTGTACTGTGGGGTGAGGTAGCGATTTGGGGGAAGAGTTCTGTACTAGGGGGAGAACTCTGCACTAGGGCAGAGGCGTTGCTAGGGGGGTGCGGGGGGTGCGGTCCACCCCCGGGTGACACCCGCTAGAGGGGTGACACCCTCCCTTTTTTTTTTTTTTTTTTTTTTTTTTTTTTTTTACAGCTGACCCATTCATTGATTAATTTCACCCCGCTGGGCTGGAAGCCTGGAACAACACCTCCAGCGCCGCGGCCGCGCCTGGTGTGTGTCCTCCGGCTCCTTATTCTTCCTATTCCTAAATTCCAATCCTCCTCCCTACCCTACAGAGCCAGCGAGCGACTCAGCCTGTCACATCATCACACTGCACTGTGATGATGTGACAACACGCACTAGCGTTGCTAGCCAGGTGCGGGGGGGGCGGGCCGCACCCAGGTGACACCCACCAGAGGGGTGACACCCGTGGGTAGCGCAGCGGCACCACACTGACATTGCCCGCTGCCCTGTGCCTTAGGCTCACGCTGCGGCTGTGTCCCTCAGCGGAGCGGAAGGAAGCCGCCGCCCCCTCTGCCTCCTCTCTGTTTACATCCACAGAGGAGGAGGAGGAGCCCGCGCTCGAGAGACACACCGCTGTGTGTATCTGCCGCTCTGTTCTGAGGTCTGTAAGGTAAGGGGGGCATCTTTACTGATGGGGGGAGGGGGTGTCTGTACTGCTGGGGTCTGCACTAGGGGGAGTTTGCACCAGGGGGGCTGTAACTGAGGGGGTGTCTGTACTGAGGGGGGTCTGGTACCAAGGGGGTGTCTGTACTGAGGGGGGTGTCTGTACTGAGGGGGGTGTCTGTAACTGAGGGGGTGTCTGTACGAGGGGTGTCTGGTACTGTGGGGGGTGTCTGTAACTGAGCAGGGTGTCTGTAACTGAGGAGGTCTGCACTGAGGTGGGGGTGTCTGTACTGATGGAGCGGTCTGTACTGAGGTGGGGGTGTCTGTACTGAGGGGGTGTCTGTACTGAGGGGGGTGTATGTACTGAGGGGGGTGTCTGTAACTGAGGGGGGTGTCTGTAACTGAGGGGGGGTCTTTAACTGAGGGGGGGTCTTTAACTGAGGGTGTGTCTGTAACTGAGGGGGTGTCTGTAACTGAGGGGTGGTCTGTACGAGGGGGAGTCTGTACGAGGGGGTGTCTGTACTGAGGGGGGTGTCTGTACTGAGGGGGGTGTCTGTACGAGGGGTGTCTGTAACTGAGGGGGTGTCTGTAACTGAGGGGTGGTCTGTACGAGGGGGAGTCTGTACGAGGGGGAGTCTGTACGAGGGGGTGTCTGTTACTGAGGGGGGTGTCTGTACTGAGGGGGGTGTCTGTACTGAGGGGGGTGTCTGTACTGAGGGGGGTGTCTGTACGAGGGGTGTCTGTAACTGAGGGGGGGTGTCTGTAACTGAGGGGGTCTGCACTGAGGTGGGGGTGTCTGTACTGATGGAGCGGTCTGCACTGAGGTGGGGGTTCATACTGAGGGAGGCGGGTCTATATTGATGGCGGAGAGTCTGTACTTAGTGGAGCGGGTTTGTACTGAGGGAAGGGATCTATACTGTGGGAGTGGGGTCTGTAGTTAGTGGAGGGGGGTCTGTACTGAGGGGGGACTATAGTTGTTGGGGGGTGACACCATTTTTTTTCGCAGCGGGTGACACCAACCCTAGTGACGCCACTGCACTAGGGAGGGGGGAATTTGGTGGGAGAGATTTCCACTGGAGGCAGATTTTTGAATGTGCACTGGCCTATGTGTTATCTAGTGTATGGAGGTGTAGTCATCACGCTTGATCGGGTGTTTGCTCGTGGTATCCAAAGATTCAGAGCTGACCCGCATGTGATTTCATACTTTTAAACCTGTGTCGGTGGAGACACTTTTAAATGTGAGTGTTTCGTGATTTTAATAAATTGGAGACATGTTTTAAAAAGGTTTTATGCTATGTTGAGCTTGTTTTCCTATATTGGGTTTTCACCTCTTTGGAGATATCGCTTGAGATCAGTGGAAGAGTGCAGAGAAGATCTACTAAAGATTTGTAAATGATTGCACCCTATAAGGCTCCATGCACACTGGGCTTAAAAAAATGTCTGTTCTCTTGGGAGTAAAAAACGCTTATAGAGTATTTTTTGTACAAAGTTTAGATGAGTTTAAGAGAGTTTTACGTTTTTTCTGCCTCCAAGCTCCAATCAGAAACGCAAATCAGAAGTTTTTTTTTTTTCTGCCTCTAAACGTGAAACTTAAAATATGCCTCTTAACATCCTAATGTGCATGGACACATAGGATAACATTGAGCTGGTTCTACAGGCAGAACACAAAACTCCTGTAGAAGCAACGTTTTTTAATGTGCATGAAGCCCTAGAGAAAACGGGTGTTTGCTGGTTCATAACATTACCAGCCATTATTGTTGGTTAGTGATTTCAATCATAAGTTGTGGTGGATAATTCACTTGGTGTTGTGGCATCATATAAGAAGAGAGAAGTAAATTGTCAAGTTGCACTTGGATGTATTTTGGGATCATACACGGAATCTGATATATGTGGAATTTGATATGAACTGTTGGACTATTGAGACATTTTTTTTTTACACACTTACAAGTTTTAGATTTTTTGGTTTTTGATACATGTTCTTTTCACAGAACTAACACTTGAATGTCAGATTATTGATATCTTACCACTTTTTTTTTGTTTAGTTTAATTTATGATACAAAGATTGTTTGCACATGATTAGCACTTTAAGATTGTTACAATATAATAAGGGTGCAATAACAAGGATAACATTAGAATTTAGCACAGTATATATATATATTTTTTTACCACTAATTTTGTACACACCCGCGTACTGTTATATTTTTGTTTTGGTTGAGGGCCCTCAATAAGATAGCAGCAGGTTGGGTTAATTGGAACGGTCATCTTCACTGTGCTCTGAGCCCTGCATGACACCCACTCCGAAGCCCTGTGCACTGCTGAGTACTTGCACCTAATCTCTGAGAAAAAGCCCTGGGGATATCTATAGAGAAAATCAGAGATACAGGAGTCAATTTACTAGGAGATAATTAGCGCATTAATTTTTGTCTTAAAATAACTTGTGCATCATGAAAGAGTGTGATATACAAGCAGACAGAATGAGATACCAAAAGAAAGACACAGAGGCACAACAAAGAAGAATACGTAACAACCTTCCATTAGAGATAGATACATTAGTTGACAGAGACAAACCAGAAAAAGAGATGAAAGAGAGTTCTAAGGGCTTGTTCACCTGTGCATCCATGTTGCATCGCTAAACAGAAGGCGTTAGATAGATGGTAAGTAGGCATTATGTCACTTCCTCACCACCTGATTTACCTGTAAATTCTGCACTACCATAGCATAATCTCGGTTATGGCACTGCCCCATAAACTTGCAGTGGTCATATTTGGCGGCAATATAGTCCACCAATAGCAACATACTGTTTCATTTTTGCTGTGACATGCCCAGGTTCAAGCAGGTGGTTGCGAAGCAATAAAACCACACGTGACCAATACCCAAAAGCAGAAAAACTGATAAAAATACATGTACGAAAAACAGAGAAAAAATGTAGCACCTCTAACTGACAGCACATGGAAACAAGTAGGAGTTGAACAGATAGAAAACAGAGCAGAGAGAACAAAGAAGTAAGCTTGATTATTAGCTAGTTTATTAGGTTCATTTAAAAAATGGATTTCCAATCTATGATAACTGAAATAGCTGTATTCAAACCATCATGTTTACAGCCATGCAATGTAAAAAAATATAAAATAAATTCGATTTATATAGCACATTGTACATCAATTAACATACTTCTCAGTCTTGATTACGTACACCTTTTCCCAAAGCTGACCATAGACAGAGTTGTTTTCTTTCCTGCAACCCGTGGTTGATGCTTGATTCCCCCATTAACACAGTCAGTGTTGATGGGGGAATCCCTCCCATGGAGTCATTGTGCTCTTCCAGTGGGGGGAGAGCTATCCCCACCAGGAGAAGACAGTGATTACTGCTAGTGCCTATAATAGCCACTAGCATTAATCACATGTAAAATCTGAGAGGCTAGTTATACCCAAGTTCAGCCCTCAAATTTTCCACTCGCTTAGAAAATGAGGGCTGGTGAGGAGCTGGGCTGCCTGGGAGCGGGGGGGAGCACCGCCGGTGGGCGGGTTGATCGGGAGCCGTTCTCCCAAGCAAATCAAGTTTTTTGAGGAGGAGGAGGTGGTCAACTGTATCAAAGGCAGCCGAAAGGTCCAAGAGTAAGACCATGAAATATTGACTGTTGGTTTTAGCTGTTAGTCGTTTGTGAGTTTTAGAAGAGCAGTTTCTGTGGAGTGTTGTGAGCGAAATCCAGACTGAAGGGGATCAAGAAGGTTATTCTCAATGAGGTGGACACTCAGCTGGTTGTAGACTAGACATTCAAGGAGTTTGGAGGCCAAAGGAAGTAGGAGATGGGTCTTAGGTTGTTAAGATTGGTGGGGTCCAGTGAGGCCCTTTTTTTGTATGGGAGTGACTAGTGCGTGTTTTAGAGGGTTGGGGAAGATGCCAGTAGAAAGGGAGAGGGTAAAGATATGAGATAAAGAGTGTAGGATAGAGGCAGAGGGTGAGTGTATTTGAGAACAGGGTCCAAGGGGCAGGAGGTTAGGTGTGCGTTATAAAAAAGTTTAGTGACTTCCTCTATAGTAGCTGGGTTAAATGAGGGAAGTATTTATTGTGCAGGAGGACAGGGAGTGTAGGGTGAGGGAGATACAGTATCTGTACAGTGGAGGTTTCGTCACAAATTGTATCAATCTTGTTTTTGAAGTGACTAGCAATCTCCTGGGCAGTGAGTAATTTAGTGGGTGAGGTAATGGAGGACAACGTAAAGCGTTAAAGGTAGAAAAGAGTTGATGGGGACTGCATGAGAGGGTGTTAATGAGAGTGATAAAGTAGGTCAGTTTGGCAGTGTGGAGGCAGGAATTGAATTTTTGAAGGGCAGATTTATATTGACTAAAATCTTGCTGGGACTTAGTCTTATGTCACAGAGAGTGCGGCTACGTTTTTTGAGGATTATGGTATTATCTGTTTTCCATGGTTGTAGCAGTGGGGACCTGATTCTGTGTGTAGTGAGGGGGGCCAAGGTATCCAGTGTGGATGGCAGTTGTAGACAAAAGTGGCCAGGTTGGGGCAGGACAGGAATGAGATTTTGTCATAGAGACAATCTGTAGCAGAAAAAAGAAGAGAAGGGTTAAGATGGCAAAGGTGTCTACGGGTAATTGTTTGGTAGTTGGTAGGCAAGGTAGAGGAAGGTAGGGAGAGAGTGAAACTAATAAGGTGGTGATCAAAAAAGAGGAAAATGAATGTTGGACACAGCGCTGGATCCAGATCAGGCTCAAGCAAGTGTTTGTGGGGGCTGGGAAGAGCTGTCAATATTACGTTTTTTTTTCCTTAATGCAGAGAATGCTTTAACCACCTCAATACCGGGCCTATTCTGGCACTTCTCCCCTTCATGTAAAAATCAGCATTTTTTTGATATAAAATTACTCAGAACCCCCAAAAATTTGATAATTTTTTTTAGCAGACACCCTAGGGAATAAAGTGGCGGTCATTGCAACTTTTTATCTTGCACGGTATTTGTGCAATTATTTTTCAAACGCCTTTTTTTGGGAAAGAAAACGGTTTCATGAATTAAAAAATAACAAAACAGTAAAGTTAGCCCAATTTTTTTGTATAATGTGAAAGATGATGTTACACCGAGTAAATAGATACCTAATTTGTCACGGGGGGTGAGGAGGGAGGTACGGATAGTCGGAAAAGACTGAGAGCAGCCCCAGCCCCCAGGTCAGCAGCAGTCTGCAGACTTAGATAAAAAAAGTCCAGGGCTGCCGCGGAGGCGGCCGCGGCGGCCATTGCAACACAGGGGGCAAGTGTGTCTTCGCTCTGACTTCCAGGGGGCGGCAATTGACCCCCCTTGCCCTATGGAGCGGACGCCCATGTGTGTAGCGGGTGGTTTCTACGAGTTACTACATCCGCACATTTTACCCTGCTGCCAGACATCCATTAGACACACTCCTTTAGTCAATGAACAGTCTTTTGCTTGTTTTTGTTATATTATTTGGGGATTGAACTTGGTTGGGGAAGGGATATGGGATGCCCATAGAAACCAATGAATAGTTGAAATGTTATAGCAATAGATGCGTTACACTTCTTAAGATAGGATATAGAAATGAGTGCGTCACACTCTTGATATAAGACAAGATGGCTGACACTAAACTTGACAGACTTTTACCTCAGAACTTCTCTTTCTCCTGCACACAGCTTGACAGACTTTTACCTCAGAACATCTCCTCCTGTCACAGTCTTAGTATTCCTATCACGCCATCAAATATGACTAGTCCTCACTCTGAATAAGTCCCAGTTTAAGTAGAAGATGAAACCGTTGAAGGCCTGGGGCCTGAAGTACCCCCTCATGGCAGCAGCCGGTTACTTTTATAGATTTAACAGTGACGGACTACTGATCCCAGCGCACCGACTTGCAAATCCTGCCCGCCCTCATGGTTGCATCAATTTGACACAAACTCCACAGTCTCTCCCTCTGGCTCTGCACCCAGCTCCCCTGGCATGCCTCTTCCAGATCTCTCCACTGTGCTCTCACTCACTGACACCTGTCCTGGATCCATCCTGAAGGACATACTCCGGGCGTGTGGACCAACTGCCTCTCCTAGCTCCTGTTCCAGGACACCTCTCCATGACTGTGTAAGGAGAGGCTCCCTCCCAGCTCCCAAGCTCCTCCACCGGATTTACGCCCCCCCCTCCCCAGATGGGGGTGTTCCTCCAGCATGACAGTCTAGCACTCCATCCTTCAGTTCAACCAGCTGACAACTCCTCCCCCAGCAGGCTGACTGTGAGTATATGTAGGAGGCCTGCCCCCTGCCAAACCTAGATGGGGATTGGTCAGAGCTCTTCGCATGTACCCCATGTCCCTCCAGCACTCAGCCCTGCCCCATTTTCCAGAACATTCTCCACTGGAAACAGAGGAGGCGCCCAAGAGCTGAAGTACATGTCAGTCACCTACTGCTACACTAAGTTACTCCTCTTCCCGCAGATAAAAAACAAACAGGCCTAGCTCGCAGCATAGGCCTGCTTAAATTTACCTGCACTGGCAGCTAACACAAAACCCTAGCACCTACCTAAAGGTAGAGGGTGCTACACATGGATTAATTCCTTCCCATAATAAAAGCACCACCCCTACAGTGAGATAGCACAGGCTAGGCATACAGTTAACCCTTTAATCGCCCCTGATGTAAACCCCTTCCCAGCCAGTGTCATAAGTACAGTGACAGTGCATATTGTTTAGCACTGATCACTGTATTAGTTTCACTGGTCTAGCACAGTCTAGAACCTCATCCTTCAGTTCAACCAGCTGACAACTCCTCCCCTAGCAGGCTGACTGTGAGTATATGTAGGAGGCCTGCCCCCTGCCAAACCTAGATGGGGATTGGTCAGAGCTCCTCGCATGTACCCCATGTCCCTCCAGCACTCAACCCTGCCCCATTTTCCAGAACATTCTTCACTGGAAATAGGGGAGGCGCCCAAGAGCTGAAGTACATGTCAGTCACCTACTGCTACACTAAGTTACTCCTCTACCCCCAGATCAAAAACAAACAGGCCTAGCTCGCAGCATAGGCCTGCTTAAATTTACCTGCACTGGCAACTAACACAAAACCCTACACTCAGCACCTACCTAAAGGTAGAGGGTGCTAAACATGGATCAATGCCTTCCCATAGAAAAAGCACCACCCCTACAGTGAGATAGCACAGGCTAGGCATACAGTTAACCCTTTGATCGCCCCTGATGTAAACCCCTTCCCAGCCAGTGTCATAAGTACAGTGACAGTGCATATTGTTTAGCACTGATCACTGTATTAGTTTCACTGGTCCCTAAAAAGTTTTAAAAGTGGTTAAGGTAAAAAAAACCTTCAGCATTTACAACAAATTTAAGTTCTGATTAAAGATAGTGATAACCATTTTAAGATATCTTTTAATAAGAGAAAAGGTAAAACTGTGCTTGCTACATATTTCCAGAAAAGGGATATTACAAAATATTGCACTCCATCCTATATTAATTATAATACTATGTATTCATCAGCAGCCACTTAAAAAAACTTGGTAAAAACTCTCATAATCTGGATAGGAGAATATCTGTTCCCCCTGAATCCCGGCACCATCCCTCACAGTATGAGGTTGCTCAGAGTCAGAGGGATTCCATGGTCTATCCACGTTCAGACCAACTGCCTCTCCTAGCTCCTGTTCCAGGACACCTCTCCATGACCATGTAAGGAGAGGCTCCCCCCCAGCTCCCAAGCTCCTCCACCGGATTTATGCCCCCCCCTCCCCAGGTGGGGGTGTTCCTCCAGCACGACAGTCTAGCACTCCATCCTTCAGTTCACCCAACTGACAACTCCTCCCCCAGCAGGCTGACTGTGGGTATATGTAGGAGGACAGCCCCCTGCCAAACCTAGATGGGGATTGGTCAGAGCTCCTCGCATGTACCCCATGTCCCTCCAGCACTCAGCCCTGCCCCATTTTCCAGAACATTCTCCACTGGAAACAGAGGAGGCGCCCAAGAGCTGAAGTACATGTCAGTCACCTACTGCTACACTAAGTTACTCCTCTTCCCGCAGATCAAAAACAAACAGGCCTAGCTCGCAGCATAGGCCTGCTTAAATTTACCTGCACTGGCAGCTAACACAAAACCCTAGCACCTACCTAAAGGTAGAGGGTGCTACACATGGATTAATTCCTTCCCATAATAAAAGCACCACCCCTACAGTGAGATAGCATGGGCTAGGCATACAGTTAACCCTTTAATCGCCCCTGATGTAAACCCCTTCCCAGCCAGTGTCATAAGTACAGTGACAGTGCATATTGTTTAGCACTGATCACTGTATTAGTTTCACCGGTCCCTAAAAAGTTTCAAAAGTGGTTAAGGTAAAAAAAAAACTTCAGCATTTACAACAATTTTAAGTTCTGATTAGAGATAGTGATAACCATTTTAAGATATCTTTTAATTAGAGAAAAGGTAAAACTGTGCTTGCAACATATTTCCAGAAAAGAAAAGGGGTATTACAAAAGAAAAGACAATAATGTAACAAAAAATGGTAAAAAAAGGAAGAAAAAAAATTGTATAGCAGTACCCACTTCCTCCTATCTCAGCGCTATAGAGTTCAAGTTTCAACAACAGTCGCAATCAATTTAAAAAACAATAATATAATAATATAAATACTATGTATTCATCAGCAGCCTCTTAAAAAACTTGGTAAAAACTCTCATAAGACAAATATTTCAGACTGCTAAACAGTAGCAAATATTCATCAACGCGGCGCTCCTGTCAGTATTTAAAAATGAATGGCTAGCATATGTATAACAACATATACGAACAACAAGTTACTAGTTATTAAAAATAGCAGAAGGTGATGAGAAAAAGTCCATAGTAGACACAGTTGGTGGTCCTAATTTTGTCTGTGCACCTTTCACCAGATTCCTCCAAACCATGCTCCACACACCCCGCTGGGATTTAAACTCACCAGAACGAAGTGATTATCAGGCCTCAATCCTCATTAGCACACTGCCTTCCACATTATGCACTCGATCAGAGCCACAATCATAATCCTCAGGAATGCGGAAACATGAGAAGAAAAACTCCACATAGTATAGTTCCGTTTATCCTTTTATTATGTTACTCTGATTGTTAAAGCGGAGCTCCGTCGAAAAAAAAAATATTAAAAGCCAGCAGCTACAGCTACAGCAGCTGCTGACTTTTAATATTAGGACACTTACCTGTCCTGGAGTCCAGCGACGTCCGCAGCAGAGGACGAGCGATCGCTCGTCACTCTGCTGCCCCCTCCGCCATCCTCGCTGAGGGAACCAGAAAGTGAAGCCTTGCGGCTTCACTGCCCGGTTCCCTACGGCGCATGCGCGAGTCGCGCTGCGCCGTTCTGATTCGTCCTCCTGTGTTCTGGGAGCCGAGTGTCTCCCAGAACACTACGGGAAGTCTGGGGGAAGTGACGTCACTCCCGCAGATTCCCGGAGAGAGGACTCCCGGATGTGGGTGAAAATACCTGTCTTAGACAGGTATCTTCACCCCCCTCCCCCCTGAAAGGTGTCAATTGTGACACCGGAGGGGGGGAGGGTTCCGATTAGCATAAGTTGTAATTTAGGGTGGAGCTCCACTTTAAAAAGTAAAATGTTGTATGACACTCTAACAAGCTCTGGTTCCAAATTGATCGTATAACTCAGTGTCAGTATAAAGGTCAATCAATCACTCTTACTGAGGGGCTGGAGATGCCGGAGGTGCTGCGGTAAAGGTCTCAGTGAACTCGCCGATCTGCACTCACTCCTTCCGGTTTCCCCACTCCGTCCGTGGAACGCACAGCTTCAACTATGTCACTTCCGGTCACAGAAAAACCAAAAGGGATCAAAAATGAAAGTATATATTACAAGTCCTGGGTTCTTTGGCTCTGGCAAAGTTCATTTATTGAGTATAAGGCTAGGTTCACATTTAACCACATCAATACTGGGCACTTAAACCCCCTTCCTTCCCAGACCAATTTTCAGCTTTCAGTGCTCTCGCACTTTGAATGACAATTATTCAGTCATGCTACACTGTACCCAAATGAAATTTTTATCATTTTGTTCACACAAATAGAGCTTTCTTTTGGTGGTATTTGTTCACAATTTCATTTTCAATTTTTTGCGATAAAAGCGAAAAAAGAGCGAATATTTTGAAAAAAAACAAAATTTTCTACATTCTGTTTTAAAAGAAATCCAAACAAATCAAATTTCGGCAAAAATTTAGGCCAAAATGTATTCTGCTACATGTCTTTGGTAAAAAAAATCCTGATAAGTGTATGATAATTGGTTTGTGTGAAAGTTATAGAGTCTACAAACTAAGCTACGCATTATTGCAAATTGATCAATCCTAATGCACTGATGGCCTATCTCATTTCTTGAGGCCCTAAAATGTCAGGACAGTACAAATACCCCCCAAATGACCACTTTTTGGAAAGAAGACAGTCGGAGGTATTTAGTAAGAGGCATCGTGAATTTTTTGAAGTTGCAATTTTTTTCCCACAATGCCTTGGAAAATTAAGAAATATATATATATTTTTTTTCTTCACAAAGTTGTCAATTTAGAAGATCTTTCTAACACATAGTATGTACATAGCAAAAATAACACCCCAAAATACATTCTGCTACTCATCCTGAGTATGGCGATACCCAGTGTGTGAGACTTTTCCACATCCTGGCCACATACGGAGGCCAAACATCCAAGTAGCACCATCAGGCGCTCTAAAGGCATAAATTACACATTTCATTTCCTGAGTACCTATCACATTTTTGAAGGCCCTGGAGAACAAGGACAATGGAATTACCCACAAAATGACCCCATTTTGGAAAGAAAACAACCCAATGTATCTTCTATGAGGCATAATAAGTATTTTGAACGTGTCATTTCTTTCCAAAAGTTTTGGGAAAATGTGGGAAAAAAATTAAAACATATTTTTTTTTCACAAAGTTGTCAATTCAGAAGATCTTTCTAACACATAGTATGTACACAGCAAAAATAACACCCCAAAATACATTCTGCTACTCGTCCTGAGTATAGTGATACCCCATGTGTGAGACTTTTCCACAGCCTGGCCACATACAGAGGCCCAACATGCAAGTAGCACCTTCAGGCTTCTAACACATAGCATGTACACACCAAGAATTACACCCCAAAATACGTTCTGCTGAGCAAAAGGTAATAAAAAAAAGGCTCACCTATGGTTTTAGCAGGCAGGAATACCGTTCCAGAGCAGTCAAAGCATTGGTCCAGACAGCCATAGGAAATGTCCAGGAATTGTCCAGCAGGGAAACAGAGATATGGAAACCTATGAACATGGTCCATGGTTTAGCAGGCAGTTCAGGTGGCAGGCAGAGGCATGGCCAGTTCAGGTGGCAGGCAGAGGCATGGCCAGTTCAGGTGGCAGGCAGAGGCATGGCCAGTTCAGGTGGCAGGCAGAGGCATGGCCAGTTCAGGTGGCAGGCAGAGGCACGGCCAGTTCAGGTGGCAGCACTATAACATTTAGGCCTTGGTCAGGAAAGACCTAAGAACAGGGGTAGAGGCTTCTTCCCACCCAAATCTCTACGAAGCCTCCGAGTCTCCAGACCCTAATCCGAGAAAAACAAAACCTGGAGAAAAACATTTTCTCCACTCGGAAACTCTTTTCTGGAGCCCCTCAAATATGTGAGACCCCTGTGCTGTACTCAAATGATCAGTTTAGGAGGCAGGCAAAAAGCATGGTCATTTAACAGGCCGAGGTCAATTCACGTTGAAGGCAGAAACATGGTTGGCAGAGGCATAGTCGAAAACAGTCCGGGTCATTCACAGAAATGGCAGATGGTGGAAACTGGAAAAAAAATCATCTTCACTTTACTAATAGTTTAGTAAAGTATGATAGCTCTGAAAGCACTTTCCAATACAAAGGCCTGGCTGGGAGGGACATTGGGGACAGTAGTATCGGGTGTCACGACGAATTCCTCTACTTGAACACACACGACATTTTTTTGGGGGTTTGCAACCTGTTTCGGTAAGAGGGAGGATTTCGGAGAAGTGCCTTTCGTGGAGTCTGGCTACTGCATCGGAGCGAATTAGTTGAGAGGCTTGGCCATGGGGATAGAGAAGGGCTTCGATCACGTCTTCTTGGAATTTTAGATAGGTTAGGGAACTTTGGGTGCACTTAGAAAAAATGATATAAGAATTGAAAAGGGCTAGTTGCATCAAATAAATGGCAACTTTTTTGTACCAAAACAGTGATTTCCTGGTGGCCAAGTAGGGCTGCATCATCTGGTCATTCATATCCACCCCCCCCATGTAAAGATTATAGTCATGCACACATTTTGGCTTCTGGACGGGGCCTCTTCTTCTCTGCAGTTCCACCAAGGTGTCATCATGCATTGTGGAAAGGATGTAGACATCTCTTTTTTTATCTCTCCACTTCAATGCTAGGACCTCTTCAGTCCGCATACTGGCCATTTCCCCCTGTTTCAGTTTCTTGGCAACCAATCTCTGTGGGAAGCCTTTACGGTTGGTCTGTGCTGTCCCACAGGCCACAGTTTTCTTTTGGTACAGATGGCGAAAAAGTGGGAGACTTGTATAGAAATTGTCTACGTATAGGTGGTAACCTTTCCCAAGCAATGGTTCAATCAGCTGCCAGACAATTTTGCCACTTGTTCCCATGTAGGTAGGGCATCCAGGGGGGTTTAGCTGTCTGTCTTTTCCCTCATAAATTATAAAATCATATGTGTAACCCGTGGCCCTGTCACATGCCTTATAAAATTTTACCCCACGTCTGGCTCTTTTACTGGGGAGGTATTGCTTTATTCCAAGTCTTCCTGTGAAGTGTACTAATGATTCATCTACACATATATTTACATCAGGGGTAAACATCTGCTTGAAGCTGGCGCAAAAAAAATTGATTAGGGGCCGAATTTTAAATAATTTATCATAATTGGGATGATTTCGAGGGAGGCATTGGGCATTGTCGTTGAACTGTAGAAACCTCATTATCATCTCGTAACGGGTTCTTTTCATAAAAGATGAATAGATTGGCATGTGGTAGATAGGTCGGGTAGACCAGTAGGAATGGAGTTCATTTTTTTTTTGTCAGCCCCATGTTGAGGGTTAGGCCAAGGAAAATTTTAAATTCTTCCACGGTGAGGGGTTTCCAAACAAAAGGACGGGCATAGGAAGAATTTGGATTGTTGGCTATATATTGACTGGCGTATAGATTACACTGCTCCACAATGTAGGTTAGGATATCATCAGTAAAAAATAATTCAAAATAATAAATCGGGGTAGCATTTTCCGACTGTATCTGAGGGCCTGGCTGGGCTGTAAAAGGGGGAATGATAGGTTCTACTGACGTATCGGGCAGCCATGTTGGATACAGTAGAAGATCGGGGAGGCTAGTATGGGCCCTGCCTCGTTGTTGATGGGACGCCCCATTGCTAGCATTTGGCCTATCCTCTAGAAAAGTTGCAGAACTGCTGGCGGATGCCTGCATATCCTGGCGTGATGCGCTGCTGGCGGATGCCTGCCTATCCTGGCGTGATGCGCTGCTGGCGGATGCCTGCCTATCCTGGCGTGATGCGCTGCTGGCGGATGCCTGGCTATCCTGGCGTGATGCGCTGCTGGTGGATGCCTGCCTATCCTGGCGTGATGCGCTGCTGGCGGATGCCTGCCTATCCTGGCGTGATGCGCTGCTGGCGGATGCCTGCCTATCCTGGCGTGATGCGCTGCTGGCGGATGCCTGCATATCATCATGGAGTCCTGCGCTGCTGGTGGATGCCTGCTGGTGGATGTCCTGGAGTGCTGCGCTGCTGGTGGATGTCTGCGGCGCCTGCTCATAACTCCTGATCTCACTTGTTACGATTCTATCCTCAGTTTCTATTTCAGAGCCACTACTTTCCTCTGGATAATATTCACTATCCGATTCTGACAGAGAGAGTTCCTCGCTACTCTCGTCCGACATACCCTGGAGTATCTGGAGAGCCTCCTCGCTGCTGTAGAATCGTTTAGCCATGTGGGCAGATGTGCCAGATGTTGGCGGTCAGATGTGCCAGATGTTGGCGGTCAGATGTGCCAGATGTTGGCAGGGCAGATGTTGGCGGGCAGCTGTTGGCGGTCAGATGTTGGCGGCCAGATGTGTCAGATGTTGGCAAGGCAGCTGTTGGCGGTCAGATGTTGGCGGGCAGATGTCAGATGTTGGCGGCCAGATGTTGGCGGGCAGATGTGGCAGCTGTTGGCGGGCAGATGTGGCAGCTGTTGGCGGGCAGATGTTTACTGCCAGATGTTGGGAGTCAGATGTGCCAGATGTTGGCAGGGTAGATGTTGGCGGGCAGATGTGCCAGCTGTTGGCGGGCAGCTGTTGGTGGTCAGATGCTGGCGATCAGATGTTGGCGGGCAGCTGTGCCAGATGTTGGCGGGCAGCTGTTGGCGGGCAGATGGCGGGCAGATGTGGCAGCTGTTGGCGGGCAGATGTGGCAGCTGTTGGCGGGCAGATGTGGCAGCTGTTGGCGGGCAGATGTGGCAGCTGTTGGCGGGCAGATGTTTACTGCCAGATGTTGGGAGTCAGATGTGCCAGATGTTGGCAGGGCAGATGTTGGCGGGCAGATGTGCCAGCTGTTGGCGGGCAGCTGTTGGCGGTCAGATGCTGGCGATCAGATGTTGGCGGGCAGATGTGCCAGATGTTGGTGGGCAGCTGTTGGCGACCAGATGTTGGCGGGCAGCTGTGCCAGATGTTGGCGGGCAGCTGTGCCAGATGTTGGCGGGCAGATGTGCAAGATGTTGGCGGGCAGATGCGCAAGATGTTGGCGGGCAGATGCGCCAGATGTTGGTGGGCAGCTGTTGGTGGGCAGCTGTTGGCGGGCAGCTGTGCCAAATGTTGGCGGGCAGCTGTGCCAGATGTTGGCGGGCAGATGCGCAAGATGTTGGCGGGCAGATGCGCAAGATGTTGGCAGGCAGATGTTTTCACTGTTTTATGGACACTGTGTTTTGGGGACACTGTGTTTTGGGGACACTGTTTTGGGGACACTGTTTTGGGGACACTAGCTGGGTGATCAGTGGGTAAACAGCAGACAAACAGCTAAAAACTCACTGATCTCCCGGCTGCAGCACAGATTGTCTCTTCCTCTCCTCACTGACAGGCTCTGTGTGAGGAGAGGAAGAGATCAGAGCAGTTACAACTGCTCTGTGTTTACATTACATGACGGCTGTCATTGGACAGCCGTCATGTCATCAGGAGGGCCAATCACATGGCCCTCCTGTTTGTACACACCTTCTATCTCTGGGGTGTACAGGCAGATCGGGATCGCGCCGCTGCGCGTGCACGTGGCGGCGCGATCCCCTCACAAGTGCCAGCCCCCCTCTCTGTGTTTACATCACGATGGCTGTGATTACACACAGCCATCGTGCCGATCAGGAGGGCGAATCACAGTGCCCTCCTGCTGTTCCGAGATGCGGCGTGTCCGCGGGACACGCGCGCATCGGGATCGCGCGGGTGTGTGCGCGTGCGCGCGCGATCACGCTCCTTCTGAAGGACGTTCAGGAACGTCCACTCAGAAGGAGAGAGCACCCACCCGGCCGTATATATACAGTGGCCGGGTGGGAAGTGGTTAAGCATGTGCTGTTTTGAAAGCGTTTTTGATGTGTTTTCATGGTTCTGCCTTTTTATTTATTTTTTATAGGAGGAAATTGGTTGTCAAAGACAAACCCTAACAAGCCAAAAACTAGACATGTGCACTGCCAAAAAAAATTGTTTGTTTTCGTTTTTGTTTCATTCGTTTTTTTCGGAAATTTGGGAAATTCTAAAATTCTGAATTCGGAAATTCGGAAAGTCAAAAAATTCTGAATTCGGAAATTCGGAAATTAAAAAAATTTGGAATTCGGAAATTAGGAAATTCGGAAATTCGAAAATTTGGAAATTCACAAATTCGAAAATTCAAGAAAAAAAGAAAGAAAATCAGTAAAATTCGAAATAATAATAACTATTAAATTACAGGTATTGGAATTTCCTTTTGAATTTGGCTGTTAGTGAATGTAACGAATACAAATTTATCTGAAGTTACGAATTATCCAAAATAACAAATGGGACATCTAAACAAATGGAATGGAACAAATTAATAATAAATAATAATAATACAAAATATTTATTATTATTTATTATTATTAGATTGTTACGTTCCATTCGTTTAGATGCGGAATTCGTTATTTTGGATAATTCGTAACTTTGGATGAATTCGTATTCATTACGCTCACTAACAGCCAAATTTGAATGAAAATTCCATTACCTAATCTCCAAAATATAGAATTTCGAATTTCCAAATTTCCAAAATTTTGAATTTCCTAATTTTCTAAATTTCTGACATTTCGGTGTTCCGACTTGTTCATTCCCCGACTTAGTTGGGGTAGGCGGTACACTTTGGTTGGGGTGGGTCAGCCATGTCCTGTGACTATTGACCTCTGGGAACCCTCCTTCTGACCTTTGACCTCTGGGGGAGGTCCCTATTCCAATTCCTAAGTCCTAGCCTTATTCTTCAAGGGAAACCCTAACCCTACCGCTAACCCCTAAATCCTAACCCTACCCTTAACCCTAAGCACTTAGTCCTAACCCCTAACCCTAAACCCTAACCCTCACCCCCTAACCCTCACCCTACCCCTAACAACCTAACCCTCTAACCCTAACCCCAACCCCATCCCTCTAACCCTAACCCTCTGACCTAACCCGATAACCCTAACCCTAATGCTATAACCCTAACCCTATAACCCTAACCCTATAACCCTAACCCTCTAACCCTAACACCAACGCCCTAACCCTCTAACCCAACCCTTGAAAATTCTAAATTTTGAATTTCGAATTTCCGAAATTTTTTATTTCCTAATTTTCTAAATTTCGGTGTTCCGACTTGTTCATTCCTCGACTTAGTTGGGGTAGGCGGTAAACTTTGGTTGGAGTGGGTCAGCCATGCCCTGTGACCATTGACCTATGGGAACCCTCATTCTGACCTTTGACCTCCTGGGGGAGGTCCCTATTCCAATTCCTGAGTACTAGCATTTTTCTTCAAGGGAAAACCCTAACCCTACCGCTAACCCCTAAACCTTAACCCTAACCACTTACCCAAAGCCCTAGCCCTAACCCTAGTCCTAACCCATAACCCTAAACCCTAACCCTCACCCCCTAACCCTCACCCTAACAACCTAACCCTCTAACCCTAACCCAAACCCTAACCTTAACCCTCTAACTCTTACCCTAACTCTCTAACCCTAACCCTCTAACCTAACCCTATAACCCTAACCCTATATCCCTAACCCTAACCGTCTAACCCTAACACCCTAACCCTAAGCCCTAACCCTAACCCTCTAGCCCTAACCCTTGAAAATTTAAAAATGTTAATTTCTGAATTTCCGAAATGTCAAATTTCCAAACTTTCCAATTTTCACATTTCCGAATTTCTGAAATTCCGAATTATCGAATTTCCGAATTTGGAATTAACCACTAACCCCTAACCCTAACCCTAACCCTCTAACCCTAACCCTAACCTTAACCTTCTAACCCTAACTCTCTAACCCTAACACTCACCCTCACCCTAACTCTCTAATCCTAACCTTAACCCTCTAACCCTTACCCTAACCCTCACCCCCTAACCCTCACCCTACCCCTAACAACCTAACCCTCTAACCCTAACCCAAACCCTAACCTTAACCCTCTAACCCTAACCCTCTAACCCTAATACTATAACCCTAACCCTCTAACCCTAACCCTTGAAAAGTCAAAATTTTGAATTTCGCATTTCCGAAATTTAGAATTTCCTAATTTTCGAAATTTTCGAAATTTCGGTGTTCCGACATGTTCATTCCCTGACTTGTTCATTCCCAGACTTAGTTGGGGTAGGCAGTACACTTTGGTTGGGGTGGGTCAGCCATGCCCTGTGACCATTGACCATTGTCCCTATTCCAATTCCTGAGTACTAGCATTATTCTTCAAGGGAAAACCCTAACCCTACCGCTAACCCCTAAACCCTAACCCTTAACCCTAACCACTTACCCCTAGCCCTAACCCTAGTCCTAACCCCTAACCCTAACCCTCACCCTAACCCTAACAACCTAACCCTCTAACCCTAACCCAAACCCTAACCTTAACCCTCTAACTCTTACCCTAACTCTCTAACCCTAACCCTCTAACCTAACCCTATAACCCTAACCCTAACGCTATAACCCTATATCCCTAACTCTAACCGTGTAACCCTAACACCCTAACCTTAACACCCTAACCCTAAGCCCTAACCCTCTAGCCCTAACCTTTGAAAATTAGAAATTTTAAATTTCTGAATTTCCGAAATGTCAAATTTCCAAACTTTCCAATTTTCACATTTCCGAATTTCTGAAATTCCGAATTATCGAATTTCCAAATTTGGAATTAACCACTAACACCTAACCCTAACCCTTTAACCCTAACCTTAACCTTCTTTTTTTTTTATTCTTTATTTTGTTTTATCAAGATTTCAATTATGTTACATCAATACATTTCCATTGATCCAGCCAAGATAATAAACATACAAAAATAATACTGAGTACTAAGAGATTCCTGGCTCTTCTCCTTATACTCACATTTCTAAAATCTCGATTTCACCCTCCCCCCTTTCCCCTTTGTATCCCCCTCCCCCCTTCTACCTCTTATTTTCTACCATTTCTCTACTACTTTCTCAGATTTTCTACATAGCTCCATGTTTTCTTAAAATCTTTCCAACATTCCCACTTGTTTTTAAATCCTTTTTTTTCCTCCTCTACGCCGTACTTCAGTCCCTCCATACTGTATGTTTCTTCCACGGAATCTACCCACTCCCATATAGATGGACTTTCCACTTTTCGCCTTTTTTTGGGATCAACCTTTTGGCCGCGTTTAATAGATGTGGGATCAGTGAATCTTTATACTGTTTCATTCCTCCATCACCTCCATGGAATAAAACTATCCAAGGATCTTTTTTAATCTCCTTCTCTGTAATAATTTTTATCATTTCCAGTATCTTTTCCCAATATGTTTGAATTTTAGGGCATTGCCACCATATGTGGGCCATTGTTCCCCTCCCCCCACATTCTCTCCAGCATTCTGCCTTCTGTTCTACTTGAAATTTACTCAATTTATCTGGTGTGGCATACCAGCCTGTAATACATTTATAATTCATCTCTGCGGTCCTGTTGTCCATGGCAGACGAGTGGGCCAATTTTATTATTCTCTCTATAGTCCTTTTATCCCTACATGTTCCCAATTCTCTTTCCCATTTCTTTATAAATGGGGGCATCGCCAGTTCACCCACTGTCATAGTAATTTATAGAGTTTTGATATAGTTCCTGTTAGGTTATCGGCCATACAGAGCCGTTCCAACATCGTAAGTTCCTCCCCAGACCTAATTGGCTGGGGGAGGCTTTGTACAAAGTGGGTCAACTGGTGGTACCTCCATTCATCTACTATCATTAATTCCCTATTGTGTCTCAATTCTTGAAGTGGTATGATTTTCCCTTTTTTTATTATATCTCTTAACTGTGCTCTCTCTTTTTTAATCCAATTTCCTCCCACTATTTTTTTTCCCGGTGCAAAATATTTGTTTTCTTTTAATTCTATAAGGGAAGAGTTATATTCCCTATCTATTTGTTTATGTAATCTATCCCAAATTTTCAGTGCTATTCGTGTCATGACGTGCATGTTTTCACCTAGTGCTCTAAACTGGGGGGGGGGGTTCCATATTACACCTCCCAATTGTGTTTTTGCCATTGCCTTTTAAATTTTTACCCACCTTTTTTCGTGCCTATCTTTGGCCCACTCCACTACCCGGGACAACACCACCGCGTCATTATATTTTTTAATGTCTGGCACTGCCAGCCCTCCATGCTTTTTTTCCTGTTTTAATACAGAGAAGGAGATTCTATGTTTTTTATTATTCCATACAAAGTTCATTAGCATCTTTTTTAACACTCTGAAGTACGGTTGAGGTATTGCAACTGGTAACATCTGGAACTTATACAAGATTTTCGGCAGCAGGACCATCTTTAAGATGTTAATTCTTCCTGTCCATGATATCGGACGGTTTATCTTTTTTCTAATTTCGCTTTTTATTTCATTTAACAGAGGGATATAATTTATCTTGTATATTTTTTTTATTGAGTTGGCAAGTTTTACCCCTAAGTACTTAAGTTCCTTCTGCCAAGGAAAGTTGTACTCTTTTCTTAAGCTCTATTCTTCTACCTTTCCAATATTGACATTTAGAATCTCAGTTTTAGCTATATTGATTTTAAAGTTTGATATTTCTCCATATTGTTTAAGTGTTTTGAGTAAGTTCGGTAATGTGGTCCTGGGATTGTTAATAAAGAACAAGACATCGTCCGCAAAAGCTGCGAGTTTGTGTTCATCTTCCTCCAATCTAATCCCTTTAATGTCTGGATTATTCCGTACCGTCGCACGTAAAGGTTCTAGGGACAGGACAAATAAGAGGGGGGACATCCCTGCCTTGTCCCATTTTTCATCTCAAAAGCTTGAGACAGTGTGCTATTTATTTTAACCCTACCCATAGGATGTTGGTACAATGTTTTAATCCACTGTATCATCCTGGCTCCTAGGCCCATAGTTTCCAGGGTTTGTATCATGAGTCCCCAGTCTACCCTGTCGAATGCCTTCTCTGCATCTACCGACAGGAGTAGACTTGGGGACCCATTCTCTTTTATTTTCTGGAGGAGGAGCAATGCTCTCACACCATTGTCCCTCCCCTCCCTACCTGGGATGAATCCCACCTGGTCCGGATGTACCAGTGAGGGCATCCATCCCTTCATTCTTTCTGCCAGGACTTCCGCGTATAATTTTACATCCCCATTTAATAGCGAGATTGGTCTATATCCGGAACATAAGCTTTCATCTTTCCCCTCTTTTGGTATGACCGTTATTATGGCCACTGAGGCCTCCCTTCCCATTTCATAGTCCGTCCCTAATCCATTCATGTAGTTGCATATCCTGGGTACCAGTATCTCCTTACATTTTTTGAAGTATAGAGCTGTAAACCCGTCAGGGCCGGGACTTTTCCCTAGGGCTGAATCTTTTAGTGCCTTACTTATTTCTTCTTCCGTTATGGGTTTATCTAATGCTGTTCTTTCCTCTTCATTAATCCTATGCAATCCTGCCTTGTTTAAAAATTCTTTAATTTTCAGTTGTTTCTCTCCTACTCCCCATCTGTTCTGCTCCACTGAATACAGCCCCTCATAGTAGTTTTTAAATGCATCTGCTATATCCTTAGTTCTATATACTTCCTCTCCGTTCTTTTTTTTAATCTTTTCTATGAAATTTCTAGTCTTTTTATTTTGTACCATTCTTTCAAGGTGTTTACTAGACTTATTCCCCCACTTATATCTTTCTTTTGCTATGCGATGTAGTTTTATTTTTGTCTCTTGTTCCATTAGTTCTTTAAGTTCATCCCTTTTCATCACTAGTTCATGGTATAACTCTTGTTGTTGTCCCTGTTGTTTTTTGTGTTCTTGCTCAATTTTGAATATTTCTTCTATTAACACATTAAATTTTCTGTTTCTCTCTTTTTTTTTCCTTGCCCCTTCCGAGACCAAAATCCCCCTAATATAGGCTTTATGTGCCTCCCATAAAGTTGCCCCCGATATCCCTTCCGTATCGTTTACCTGGAAGTAATGCTCTAATTCCTCTTTCACCCTCTTTAATCCTCCCTCATCCCGGAGCAATTCCTCATTTAAATGCCAAGTATAGGGTTGTCTATGATATTCGGGTACTTTTAGTTTCATGCTTACTGGAGCATGGTCAGAGAGTGAGGCAATTCCTATATTTGATTCCGTGACCATATCCAGCATTCTATGTTCGACCATTATGTGGTCTATCCTCGAGTACGTCCCGTGAACAGGGGAGAAAAACATATAATCCTTTGATTTTGGATGCATAATCCTCCATATATCAACCATCTGACTGCTATGCATTTTTTGTTTTATCCTTGTTAATTGTACGTTATTTGTCCCCTGTGTCCGGGACGTACTATCCACGGCTGGATCCAAACAAAAGTTCATATCTCCCATCAATATTATATATCCCTCCCCAAAATCCTTCAGTTTCCCCAGAGTCTCAATAAGGTAATTAATGGGGTTCACATTAGGGGCGTATATATTTGCCAGGGTACATTTCATTTCCCCCAACTTCCCTTTTAGAAAAATATATCTACCATCTTTATCCATCATTCTTTCCTCCAATGTGAACCTCATTTCCCTTGAAAACCCTATTGCGACCCCCCTTGCCCTTTTTGAGATAGTATCTCCATAGAACCAATTCGGGAAATTGGGTGAGTGTAATTTAATATTTGATTCTAGGGTCAAATGGGTCTCCTGTAGGAAGACTACATCTGCTCTATAATATTTAAGCTCTCTTAAGACCTTATGTCTTTTGGTAGGTATATTGAGCCCTCTCACATTATAGGACAGGAAATTTATTGCTGTCATATCTGTCTTTCATCCCCTTTTCCCTTTCTTTTTTGTAGAGTCAAAAAGGTAGAATCCCCTCCTTTCTCCCCATTACAAAACCCCTCTCCCTCCCCCCCTAATCCCTCCCTCCCCCCACCTTTCCCATTGCTAATCCCTTCCCTCCTCCCCCCGTTTCCCTTTTGGCCCATTATTGGCCTTAGAACCATCAATGATCTTTCCTCCTGGTTCTCCCATTTTAGAGGTGCAACTCTAACCCTGCCGCTCAGCCCCCCTCCTCCTGCCTTTAAATTTAGGGAGGGTGAGGGAGGTCCGGAGACACTGCATGGTGGGCCGGTCTACCCTTTCCCACCTCCTACACCTCTCCCCCCCTCCCTCTCCTCCCTCTCCCACCCCCCGCCCCCTCCAAAGGACCCCCCATATCCCCCCCTTCCTGAGCCACTTATGATGCTAATTTTAATTATCTTTCTCTATCCATCCAGGTAAGTCTGGGACCTGCAAATCTAATTTATTACAGAATCCCACAAGTTCCTCGGGGAACCTTAATCTTGCTGATTTTCCTTCTTTCTGGCCTATAAAACAGGCCGGGAATCCCCAGTTATATTTGATATTCTGTGTCTTCATTTGCTCCAGGAGTGGCTTCAATAATCGCCTCCTTGCCAATGTCTCGGGTGCTAGGTGCTAACCCTAACTCTCTAACCCTAACACTCACCCTCACCCTAACCCTAACCCCCTAACCCTAACCCCCTAACCCTCTAATCCTAACCTTAACCCTCTAACCCTTACCCTAACCCTCACCCCCTAACCCTCACCCTACCCCTAACAACCTAACCCTCTAACCCAAACCCTAACCTTAACCCTCTAACCCTAACCCTAACTCTCTAACTCTCTAACTCTCTAACCCTAACCCTCTAACCTAACCCTATAACCCTAACCCTAATGCTATAACCCTAACCCTAACACCCTAACTCTCTAACCCTAACCCTTAAAAATTCGAAATTTTGAATTTCGAATTTCCTAATTTTCGAAATTTCGGTGTTCCGACTTGTTCATTCCCCGACTTAGTTGGGGTAGGCAGTACACTTTGGTTGGGGTGGGTCAGCCATGCCCTGTGACCATTGACCTCTGGGAACCCTCCTTCTGACCTTTGACCTCTGGGGGAGGTCCCTATTCCAATTCCTGAGTCCTAGCCTTATTCTTCAAGGGAAAAACCTAACCCTACCGCTAACGCCTAAACCCTAACCCTAACCACTTACCCCTAACCCTAGTCCTAGCCTTAACCCTCACCCCCTAACCCTCACCCTAACTCTAACAACCTAACCCTCTAACCCTAACCCTAACCTTAACCCTCTAACCCTAACTCTCTAACCCTAACCCTCTAACCTAACCCTAACGCTATAAACCTAACCCTCTAACCCTAACCCTCTAACCCTAACACCCTAACCCTAAGCCCTAACCCTCTAACCCTAACCATTGCAAATTTGAAATTTTGAATTTCTGAATTTCCGAAATTTTAAATTTTCACATTTTCTAATTTCTGAATTTCTGAATTTCTGAAATTCCGAAATTCCGAATTATCGAATTTCCGAATTTGGAATTAACCACTAATCCCTAACCCTAAACCCTAACTCTAACCCTCACCCTAACCCTAACCCTCTAACCGAAAATCCCTAACCTTAACCCTCTAACCCTAACTTTCTAACCCTAACACTCACCCTCACCCTAACACCCTAACTGTCAGGGTCACCTGTGGCCAGGTGACAGATGCACACCGTAGGGGGACAGGAGTGCACCGCGAGGTAGTGAACCCTATGGCTGGCTTCTGTGGGTAGGAAACTGGGTGGTTGTGGAAAGCGGGACCAGAGGAGCACAACCGGGATCCCAACGGAAGCGAGAGCCAAGATTCCCCAGGGCGCGGAGTCTAAGACCCAGCTGGTCTTCTCCAGGGCCTCTAGTGGTGAGGATGTTACGCTGCAGGCTGGGACCAGGTCGCGGCCCCTGGAGTTTCCTAGCTCACGCCCCGTAGGATAAGGGGAAGCAGCGGCACACGATAGAGAGAACCGAATAACAAGCCGAAGGTCAGGGGCCACAAGCAGACAAGGATAACGAAGAACGAGCCGAAGGTCAAGGGTCACGAGCAGACAGGGATGGTCGGGGACAAGCCAATAACGTAACAGAGAGACAGACGTAGCACACGGCAGGCAGGAACCCAAACACACAATGCCTAACAAACACGTTGATCAGCAAAGCAGGCTTGCAGTGCACAGGTTAATATAGTGTTCAGTGATAGGGCCTGGGGTGGAGTCAGGCTGGGAGGAGATTATAAAGGAAGCCAGGTGAAGGAGGTCTGGTCTCTAGATGAACACATGAGGAGGAAGGTAAGATGGCAGACAGACATTAATGCATATCCATGACAGTACCCTCCCTCTTACGAGGCCTCCCCCTTCCCCGCCTGGGCCCAGGTTTAGAGGGAAACTTCAGATGAAACTCCTTTAACAGACGAGGTGCAAAGACCTCAGATGCAGTGATCCAAGACCTCTCCTCAGGACCAAACCCTTTCCAATGAACGAGGTACTGAAGAACGCCTTTACAGAGTCGGGAGTCCAGAATTTGACTGATCTCGTACTCCTGATTATCCTCCGAGACAGGCGCCACGGTAGGAAGAGGACGAGAGAATTTATTGAGGACTAAAGGCTTTAGAAGAGCAACATGAAAGGAGTTAGTGATTTTAAGGCTCTTAGGAATCTGGAGTTTGAAACAAACCGGATTCAGTTTAGCAGTTACCGTGTATGGACCGATGAATCGTGGAGCAAACTTCAGAGAAGGAACTCGGAGCTTGATGTTCCTGGTAGAGAGCCAGACTTTGTCCCCTGGCTGAAGAGAAGGCGGTTTACGCCTGCGGCGGTCTGCAAAGCCTTTGAATTTTTCAGCAGCTGCCCGGAGGGAATCATGAACGTGACCCCAAACGGAATTGAGAGACTCCTGAACCGAAGCCAAAGCTGGAATGTCTGGAGAACAGATCATAGGAAGAGGAAGTTGAGGGTGTTTTCCATAAACTGTGAAAAAGGGTGTCTTCTGCGAACTGGTATTCACATGATTGTTATGGGAGAATTCTGCCCACGGGAGTAGAGAGGACCAATCGTCATGGTGAGAAGACACAAAGGTGCGAAGAAAGACCTCTAACTCCTGATTAACCCTCTCAGTCTGTCCATTGGATTGGGGATGGTAAGAAGAAGAAAAATCCAAGACAATATTGAGGGATTTGCAAAAGGCTCTCCAAAAACGAGACGTGAATTGGACTCCCCTGTCGGAAACAATATGAGAAGGGACCCCATGTAGGCGGAGAATTTCTCGAATGAAAATGGGAACCAAGGCAGGGGCAGAAGGAAGACCAGGAAGAGGAACAAAATGAGCCATCTTGGAGAATCGATCGATTACCACCCAAATGACTGTATTATTCTCAGACAGTGGGAGATCGGTGATAAAATCCATGGCAATATGGGCCCAGGGTTCCTTAGGAATAGGCAAGGGCATGAGGAGACCAGCAGGAGCTTGTGTGGAGGATTTGGACTGAGCACAGACATGACAAGCTTTAACGTAGTCTTTGACGTCTGAGCGGAGATTAGGCCACCAGTAGTGACGACTGATGAGTAGGAAGGATCGGAGGAATCCAGAATGCCCTGCCACCTTGGAATCATGTCCCCAACGAAGGATCTTAGCTCTTAGCTCAGTGGGGACAAAGGTCTTACCAGGCGGAATTTTAGACTTCAGGGTGGTAGAGTGGGCAACAATGCATGAGGTGGGAATGATCGGCTCAGGTTCAGGGGCGGACTCCTCGTCCAAAGTGTCAAATGACCTAGAGAGCGCATCAGCCCGACCGTTGCAGGAACCAGGTTTGTAGGTAATCGTGAAATTAAAACGGGCAAAGAAGAGACTCCACCTGGCCTGTCTAGGATTCAGACGTTTAGCATTCTGTAGATACTGTAAATTCTTGTGATCGGTAAAGATCGTTATGGAGTGAGGGGAACCCTCCAAGAGATGACGCCACTCCTCTAACGCCAATTTAATAGCGAGAAGTTCCCGATCACCGATGGCATAATTCCTCTCTGCCTGAGAAAATTTTTTGGAGAAGAACGCACATGGTTGGCGTCTCTTCTCAAAGATTTGAAGAAGCACAGCTCCCACCCCCATTGAGGAAGCGTCCACTTCAATAAAAAATGCATTCCCAGGATTTGGTCTCCTCAAGAGGGGGCCAGAAACAAAGGCCTGTTTCAGGTTGTGAAATGCAGAGACAGCTTCGGGAGGCCAGTCTCTGGCATTCACACCCTTCTTGGTCAAAGCGATAATAGGCGCGGCAATGGAAGAGTAATTCCTTATGAACTGCCTATAATAATTAGTGAAGCCAAGAAAGCGCTGTGTGGCCTTGAGGCTAGCGGGAAGAGGCCAGTTGGTGATAGCCAAGACCTTCCCAGGGTCCATACGAAGCCCCGAACATGAGACAAAGCACCCCAAAAACAGGACCTCAGAACATTCAAAGGAACATTTCTCCAGCTTGGCATAGAGATTGTTCTCTCTAAGACGTTGAAGTACAGTGCGGACATGGTTTCTGTGGACGAGCAGATTTTCAGAAAAGATCAGAATGTCATCCAGATAGATGACAACAAACTGGTACAGCAGATCTCTGAAGATTTCATTGACAAAGTTTTGAAACACGGCTGGAGCATTACACAGACCAAAAGGCATCACCAGATATTCGTAATGCCCGTCTCTAGTGTTAAATGCAGTCTTCCATTCGTCACCCTCCCGTATTCGAATGAGATTGTACGCGCCTCTGAGATCCAACTTGGTGAAAATGGAGGCACCCTTCAACCTATCGAATAGCTCAGATATTAAGGGTAAGGGGTATCGATTTTTAATAGTAACCGCATTTAAACCCCGATAATCGATGCAGGGTCTTAAGGTACCATCCTTTTTGGCAACAAAAAAGAACCCTGCCCCTGCAGGCGATGAGGATTTCCGGATGAACCCTCTCTCCAGATTCTCTGCTACATACTCCGACATGGCCTGGGTCTCTGGGATGGACAGAGGGTAGGTACGACCCCTGGGTAGAGTTGCTCCGGGGACAAGATCAATAGCACAGTCAAAAGACCTGTGGGGAGGAAGCACCTCAGCTGATTTTTTACAGAACACATCCCGGTAATCGCTGTATGCGGCGGGAAGATCAGAAGAAACAGAAGTGGCAGCAACCGGAAGACTCTCCTTGGGGGTCACCTTGAGAAGACACGACGAGAAACATGAGGAACCCCAGGCCAGGATCTGCCCAGAGACCCAGTCCACATGTGGAGAGTGGAGCTGTAGCCAAGGGAGGCCCAATACAACTGGGGTAGAGGCCTTGGGTAGAATAAGAAAGGATATCCACTCCTGGTGGAGAATCCCTACCGACATCCTAATGGGTAGCGTCTGGAAGCGAATAGGGCCCCCTGGGAGAACAGTGCCATCAATTGCCGAGACTACCAATGGGGTAGTGAGAGGTGAAAGGGTAAGCTTCATAGAAGAAGCAGTTCTCCAATCCATGAAATTGCCGGCAGCCCCGGAATCCAGGTATGCAAGGGTTGACTGAGGAGAAGTGCCTACATGAAGGGACACCGGCAAGAGCAGGCGAGAAGGTGATGTTTCTGGGTCCAATACTCCACCTTCCAAATGTATTAGACCCGAGCGTTTCCCGGACGAAGCGAGCAGGAGTCACGAAAATGACCCTTGCCCCCACAATAGAGGCACAAGCCCAGAGTTCTGCGCCTAGCACGTTCTTCGGGGGTTAGTCTGGTCCGGCCCAGCTGCATAGGTTCTTCAGCAGGTAGAGGATGCTCCACGGAATGAAGGGAGGGGAGCTCAGACTGGCTAGGACCCAGAGAGTGCTGGCGTCTTTTTTCTAAGGACCTCTCTTGAAAATGAATGTCGATCTGGTTGCATAATGAAATTACATCGTCCAGACCGACGGGAATGGCTCTTCCCGCTAATTCGTCTTTCACTCGGTCAGAGAGGCCATGTAAAAAGGTAGCGACCAGGGCCTCATTATTCCAGCTCAATTCAGCTGTGTGGATACGGAACTGAAGAGCATATTGCCCCACTGAACTAGATTCTTGGCGAAGACGTAAGACAGCACTAGCCGCTGAAGAAGCCCGAGCCGGCTCTTCGAAGATATTACGAAAGAGCTTCAAGAATTCGGACAGACTGGAAACCACCGGATCGTTCCTCTCCCACAGGGGGGCAGCCCAGGCCAAAGCTTCACCGGAGAGGAGGGAAATGATATAGGCTACCTTAGCCCGGTCAGATAGGAAGCTTTGAGGCTGAAGCTCAAAATGAATAGTGCATTGGCTGAGAAACCCCCTGCAGGCCTTGGAGTCCCCAGAGAAACGGAACGGAGCTGGCAATCTTAGTGAGTGTGAGGCTGCGACTGGTGCGATAGGTACAGCCGCTGGTTGTACTTGGGGTTGCGGATTCGGGGTTCCCAAGGAGACCTGAAGCTGCTCGAATCGAGAAGCCAGATCCTGGAGGAATCGCATCACCTGGGTCTGATTTGATTCCTGGGTCTCAAGTCTGCGAACTATGCCCTGCAATGGATCATCCGCGGGAAGCGGGATGTCAGCCGGGTTCATGGCTGATCAAACTGTCAGGGTCACCTGTGGCCAGGTGACAGATGCACACCGTAGGGGGACAGGAGTGCACCGCGAGGTAGTGAACCCTATGGCTGGCTTCTGTGGGTAGGAAACTGGGTGGTTGTGGAAAGCGGGACCAGAGGAGCACAACCGGGATCCCAACGGAAGCGAGAGCCAAGATTCCCCAGGGCGCGGAGTCTAAGACCCAGCTGGTCTTCTCCAGGGCCTCTAGTGGTGAGGATGTTACGCTGCAGGCTGGGACCAGGTCGCGGCCCCTGGAGTTTCCTAGCTCACGCCCCGTAGGATAAGGGGAAGCAGCGGCACACGATAGAGAGAACCGAATAACAAGCCGAAGGTCAGGGGCCACAAGCAGACAAGGATAACGAAGAACGAGCCGAAGGTCAAGGGTCACGAGCAGACAGGGATGGTCGGGGACAAGCCAATAACGTAACAGAGAGACAGACGTAGCACACGGCAGGCAGGAACCCAAACACACAATGCCTAACAAACACGTTGATCAGCAAAGCAGGCTTGCAGTGCACAGGTTAATATAGTGTTCAGTGATAGGGCCTGGGGTGGAGTCAGGCTGGGAGGAGATTATAAAGGAAGCCAGGTGAAGGAGGTCTGGTCTCTAGATGAACACATGAGGAGGAAGGTAAGATGGCAGACAGACATTAATGCATATCCATGACACTAACCCTCTAACCCTAACCTTAACCCTCTAACCCTTACCCTAACCCTAACCCTCTAACCCTAACACTATAACCCTAACCCTCTAACCCTAACCCTATAACCCTAACTCTAAACCCTTAACCCTAACCCTCTAACCCTAACCCTTGAAAATTCGAAATCTTGAATTTCCAAATTCCCGAAATTTCGAATTCCGAAATTCTGAATTTTCGAATGTCCGAATTTTCGAATTTTGAATTTTCGAATTTCCAAATTTTCGAAATGTCAAAAATTCGGAATTTCAAAATTCGGAAATTCGAAATTTCTGAAATCCGAAAATTTGGAAATCAGAAATTTAGAAAAATTAGGAAATTCAGACATTTCGGAATGAACTAATTTGTCTAAATTTGTTAAAAAACGAATTCGGAACTTAACGAATTGCACATGTCTACCAAAAACACATGTATATTAATTTTTGATGCAGCTCCACTGAAGTATATACAGCCAAAAAAGCACCATGCTGTATGTAAAAAAAGTCTCTGCATCTTTTCCAGAAATACACTGCAGGATAGTACATAAATGTGAATGGTACACATAGGAAATAGTGGTAAATAGTAGGGATGAGCTCGGTGTTCGAGTCGAACATACGTTCGACTCGAACATCGGCTGTTCGATCGTTCGCCGAACAACGAACGATTTGGGCCGTTCGCGCCTAATTCGCGGCCCACAATGCACTACGCCATCGCAGTGTCATCCAGGCGCTGTGATTGGCCAAGCATGCACTGTGACCCCGCATGCTTGGCCAATCACAGCGCCGGCAGCGAGGAGAGCAATGATTGGCCACAGGCAGGATGCCTGTGGCCAATTATTGCTGAGGGTGTTTAGTACACGCCCCACACTATAAAAGGCCGCCAGCACGGCGGCCTAGTGTAGTGTGTTTCCGGAGCAGGGAAAGAGAAGCATAGGCAGGGACAGTGACATTTTTTTTTCTTGCTTAACCTGGATTCCTTTAGTTTAGGGAAAGAGAAGGATAGGTAGGGAGAGTGTCAGTCTGTTTTACTGTGCTAAACCTTGTTTGTAGGGACAGGGAAGGACAGTGAGGGAAATTCTCATTGTGCTATACTGTGCTAAAGCATTCATCATCAACCATCTTTAAAAAAACATTTTTTATAGGGACAGAAAACTATAGGTAGGGAGAGTGTCAGTGTGTTTTACTGTGCTAATCCTTGTTTGTAGGGACAGGGAAGGACAGTGAGGGAAATTCTCATTGTGCTATACTGTGCTAAAGCATTCATCATCAACCATCTTTAAAAAAACATTTTTTATAGGGACAGAAAACTATAGGTAGGGAGAGTGTCAGTGTGTTTTACTGTGCTAATCCTTGTTTGTAGGGACAGGGAAGGACAGTGAGGGAAATTCTCATTGTGCTATACTGTGCTAAAGCATTCATCATCAACCATCTTTAAAAAAACATTTTTTATAGGGACAGAAAACTATAGGTAGGGAGAGTGTCAGTGTGTTTTACTGTGCTAATCCTTGTTTGTAGGGACAGGGAAGGACAGTGAGGGAAATTCTCATTGTGCTATACTGTGCTAAAGCATTCATCATCAACCATCTTTAAAAAAACATTTTTTATAGGGACAGAAAACTATAGGTAGGGAGAGTGTCAGTGTGTTTTACTGTGCTAATCCTTGTTTGTAGGGACAGGGAAGGACAGTGAGGGAAATTCTCATTGTGCTATACTGTGCTAAAGCATTCATCATCAACCATCTTTAAAAAAACATTTTTTATAGGGACAGAAAACTATAGGTAGGGAGAGTGTCAGTGTGTTTTACTGTGCTAATCCTTGTTTGTAGGGACAGGGAAGGACAGTGAGGGAAATTCTCATTGTGCTATACTGTGCTAAAGCATTCATCATCAACCATATTTAAAAAAACATTTTTTATAGGGACAGAAAACTATAGGTAGGGAGAGTGTCAGTGTGTTTTACTGTGCTAATCCTTGTTTGTAGGGACAGGGAAGGACAGTGAGGAAAATTCTCATTGTGCTATACTGTGCTAAAGCATTCATCATCAACCATCTTTAAAAAAACATTTTTTATAGGGACAGAAAACTATAGGTAGGGAGAGTGTCAGTGTGTTTTACTGTGCTAATCCTTGTTTGTAGGGACAGGGATGGACAGTGAGGGAAATTCTCATTGTGCTATACTGTGCTAAAGCATTCATCATCAACCATCTTTAAAAAAACATTTTTTATAGGGACAGAAAACTATAGGTAGGGAGAGTGTCAGTGTGTTTTACTGTGCTAATCCTTGTTTGTAGGGACAGGGAAGGACAGTGAGGGAAATTCTCATTGTGCTATACTGTGCTAAAGCATTCATCATCAACCATCTTTAAAAAAACATTTTTTATAGGGACAGAAAACTATAGGTAGGGAGAGTGTCAGTGTGTTTTACTGTGCTAATCCTTGTTTGTAGGGACAGGGAAGGACAGTGAGGGAAATTCTCATTGTGCTATACTGTGCTAAAGCATTCATCATCAACCATCTTTAAAAAAACATTTTTTATAGGGACAGAAAACTATAGGTAGGGAGAGTGTCAGTGTGTTTTACTGTGCTAATCCTTGTTTGTAGGGACAGGGAAGGACAGTGAGGGAAATTCTCATTGTGCTATACTGTGCTAAAGCATTCATCATCAACCATCTTTAAAAAAACATTTTTTATAGGGACAGAAAACTATAGGTAGGGAGAGTGTCAGTGTGTTTTACTGTGCTAATCCTTGTTTGTAGGGACAGGGAAGGACAGTGAGGGAAATTCTCATTGTGCTATACTGTGCTAAAGCATTCATCATCAACCATCTTTAAAAAAACATTTTTTATAGGGACAGAAAACTATAGGTAGGGAGAGTGTCAGTGTGTTTTACTGTGCTAATCCTTGTTTGTAGGGACAGGGAAGGACAGTGAGGGAAATTCTCATTGTGCTATACTGTGCTAAAGCATTCATCATCAACCATCTTTAAAAAAAAAAATTATAGGGACAGAAAACTATAGGTAGGGAGAGTGTCAGTGTGTTTTACTGTGCTAAACCTTGTTTGTAGGGACAGGGAAGGACAGTGAGGGAAATTCTCATTGTGCTATACTGTGCTAAAGCATTCCTCATCAACCATCTTTGAAATCCTTGTTTTTTGGACAGTCAGGGAAATTGTCATTGTGCTATTCTGTGCGAAAGCAATCATCCTCAACCATATTTAGAAATCCTTAAGTAAAGGGACAGAGAAGGACACCTGAAGGTAGCCCTTATTGCTTTTTTCCCATCTCCCTGCAGGCCATCCATTAGAATGTCTGGAAGGCAAACAAGGAGAGGCAGACAGTCAGGAGGCAATAAAAGAGGGCAAGCAGGCTCTGTGTCTGGGGGCAACAGTGCTGGTCGTGGACGCGGTGCATTGTCATCAGCACATGGCCATGGGACACGCTTGTCCTTCTTTTCGGCAGCTGGACATGTTGAGCCACATCATGCCGAAGACTTGGTAGAGTGGATGACGAAGCCCTCCTCCTCCTCCTCATCCTCTCTCACCCAGGCTCAGGGTACTGGCAAAGCAGCTGCCAAAGCGTCCTCTTCCCTGGTATCAATGTCAGACTCATCATCAGTCACTCCTTCCCTAGACCCACCATGCCCTCCTCCTGAGGAGTCCCCCGAACTGTTTGAGCACAGTGTTGGGTACATGCTCCAGGAGGATGCCCAGCGTTTCGAAGGGTCTGATGATGAAACCCAGCTAGAGGAAGGCAGTAGCGTGAGAGCAGACAGAGGGGATGCTCAAGAAGGACACCAATCTGGCAGTCATGTTCCAGCAGCTGCAGCATACTGCCAGATTGGCTCCAGTGATGAGGAGGGAGGGGATGATGAGGTCACTGACTCCACGTGGGTGCCTAATAGGAGAGAGGAGGAGGAGGAGGATGAGGAGGAGGCACATCTCCAACGAGGCAGGATGCCCTTTGGTGGCCAGCGTAAGGGCAGTACACCGACGGAATCACACCGCAGAGCTCCGCCTGTGCAGGGCGCTGCCTCTGCCCGTCATTCAAAAAGTTCTTTGGTGTGGGCCTTTTTTGAGGCTAGTGCATCAGATCGCACAGCTGCTGTTTGCAACATATGTCTCAAGCGTATATCGCGTGGCCAAAACATCAGCCGCTTGGGTACCACATGCCTGACCAGACATATGTTGACCTGCCATGCAGCTCGTTGGCAAGCCTACCTCAAAGACCCACACCAAAGAACAAAGCGGACCTCTCCTTGCACCGCATCAGCTGGGATCTCCAACCCCACTATAACTTCAGTCCTCTCTGAAACATGCACTGAGAGGAATGAAGGTGTAGAATTAGGTGTGTCACAGCCAAGTACTTGCGGCCACTCTGCTAGCAGTACACCGACGTCCGATTCTAGCAGGCAAATTTCCCTGCCCCAGCTGCTGGACCGTCGAAAGAAGTTCACTCCCAGCCATCCACATGCCCAGCGGTTGAATGCTAGCTTGGCTAAATTGCTAGCGCTTCAACTGCTGCCTTTTCAGTTGGTAGACTCTGCCCCCTTCCGTGAGTTTGTGCAATGTGCGGTTCCTCAGTGGCAGGTTCCCAAACGCCACTTTTTCTCACGGAAGGCTATTCCGGCTCTCTACCGGCATGTGGAAGGCAATGTCTTGGCCTCGCTGGACAGGGCGGTCAGCGGTAAGGTGCATATTACCGCTGACTCATGGTCCAGCGGGCATGGACAGGGACGTTACCTTTCTTTCACGGCCCATTGGGTCACTCTTTTGGCAGCTGGGAAGGATGCAGGACAAGGTGCAGTAGTGTTGGAGGTTGTTCCACCGCCACGCCTCCAAAATGCTACTACTGGTTGTGACACACCTCTCTCCTCCACCCCCTCCTCTTCTTCTTCCTCCATGGCCTCTTCCTGTGCTTTGTCCTCTGAACCAGCGGTGCTCCGTAGCCGTTCAAGGGGCTACGCAAGTACGCAGGCAAAAAGATGCCATGCCGTGCTTGCGCTGGTGTGTTTGGGGGACAGAAGCCACACTGGGGCAGAGGTCCTGTCTGCTCTGCAGGACCAGGCCGAGAGGTGGTTGACGCCACGCCAGCTTAAGCCAGGAATGGTGGTTTGCGACAATGGCACCAACCTCCTCTCCGCCCTCCGACAGGGACAACTGACCCATGTGCCCTGTGTGGCTCACGTCCTTAACCTGGTGGTGCAGCGGTTCTTGGGCAGGTACCCGGGCTTACAGGATGTCCTGAGGCAGGCCAGGAAAGTCTGTGTGCATTTCCGCAGATCTTATAATGCCAGTGCTCGCCTGGCTGAGCTGCAAAAGGAGTTGAACCTGCCCAAGAACCGCCTTATATGTGACATGCCCACCAGGTGGAACTCAACGTTGGCCATGCTGCAGCGGCTGCACACGCAGCAGAGGGCCATCAATGAGTACCTGTGCGACTACGGCACCAGGACAGGGTCAGGGGAGCTTGGTTTTTTTTCTCCACACCAGTGGGGCATGATCAGGGATGCATGCACTGTCCTGGCACCATTTGAGGAGGCCACGAGGATGGTGAGCAGTGACAGTGCATGCATCAGTGACACTGTACCTCTTGTCCACCTGTTGGAGCACACGCTGCGTGGAATAATGGACAGGGCACTTGAGGCAGAACAGAGGCAGGAAGAGGAGGACTTCCTTGCCTCTCAAGGCCCCCTTTACCCAGACAGTGTTCCTTCTGTCCCACCCATCGCACAGGAAGAGGAGGAGGAGGAGGAGGATTGTGTCAGCATGGAGGTGGAGGCTGGCACTCAGCATCATCAGCAGCAGTCTTTTAGGGATGATTTACAGTCCCAAGAAACCAGTGGACTTGTACGTGGCTGGGAGGAGGTGGCTGCGGATCATGTCATCCTTAGTGACCCAGAGGACTCCGGACCGAATGCCTCAGCTAACCTACGCTGCATGGCCTCCCTGATCCTGCAAAGTCTGCGGAAGGATCCTCGTATTCTTCGGATCAAGGAGAGGGACCATTACTGGCTGGCCACTCTCCTTGATCCACGGTACAAGGGTAAGGTTGCGGACCTTATGTTACCGTCGCAGAGGGAGCAGAGGATGAGACAACTCCGGGAGGCCTTGCAGAAAAGTCTGTGCAACGCGTTCCCAGAGACTGGGAGGTTACAAACTCCTGGTGCTGGACAACGAGTTGCTGAGGCTTCGGCCAGTCAAAGAAGGAGCGGTGGGGAAGGTGGCCGTCTGACCGATGCGTTCAGACAATTCTTTAGTCCGCAGCCCCAAAGTATGATCGGTTCCAGCAACCATCGCCAGCGTCTGATAAACATGGTGCAGGAATATCTAGGGGCAAGGTCAGACTTGGACACCTTCCCCACGGAAAATCCTCTGGCTTACTGGGTCTTGAGGATGGATCACTGGCCAGAGCTTGCACAGTATGCAATTGAGCTACTGGCCTGTCCTGCATCCAGCGTTCTTTCGGAACGCACATTCAGTGCTGCTGGAGGATTTATCACGGATCACAGGGTGCGCCTGTCCACCGACTCGGTTGATCGACTGACTTTCATCAAGATGAACCAGTCTTGGATCACCACCAGCTACCACACACCTGATGCTGATATAACAGACTAATTGATTTTAACATGTCACATCCCTTCAAGACTGATGCTGATGCTGAGTGCCTGTGCTGGCTATCCTCCTCCTCCGAGTCCTCAATGATACGATTGATGATGATAGCTTGGAAGATCATTTTTGTTTATGGGTGCCGCCACCAGTGGCTAAGGCCCAATTTTTCAGCCCCTGTTTGACAGGGGCGTGTAATTACAATTTTTGAAGCAATACTTTGCAACAGGGCTCATTGCTGTGCTCCAAGTACAGTATCTGTGAGGGGTTGGAGTGTTGTGCCACCAGTGCCTAAGGCCCAATTTTTCAGCCCCTGTTCAACAGGGGCATGTAATTACAATTCTTGATCTAATAATTCACAGCAGGGCCCATTCCTGCACCCACCAAGAGTAACTCTGAGGGCTTACAGTGTTGTGGCAACACCACCACCACCACCACCACCACGAAAGGCCCAATTTTTCAGCCCCTGTTCAACAGGGGCATGCAATTACAATTCTTGATCTAATAATTCACAGCAGGGCCCATTGCTGCACCCACCAAGAGTAACTGTCAGGGCTTACAGTGTTGTGGCACCAGCACCACCATCAAAGGCCCAATTTTTACTACCACTGTTCAACAATTATATGTAATTACAATTCCTGATATAATAGTTGACAGCAGGGCATTCCAGCACCAACCAAGAGTAACTGTGAGTGCTTACAGTGTTGTGCCAACACCAACAACTAAGGGGCCTATTTCTGCAGAGTATATACGGCAGGTCCCTACTTTCAAACATCCAACTTACAAACGACTCCTACTTGCAAATGCAAGAAGACAACAGGAAGTGAGAGGAAATCTACCCCTAGGAAGGAAAATTCTCTCCTGTAAGAATTAATATGGGAGAAAGGTGTCTCCTCTGTACTGATGCTTTATCACCAATCCTTGTTTCAAGAAAAACACCACATTTCAAAAACAGTTGTCATTGGGACGGAAAGTGAGGTGAAATGTTCTGAACAGGGGCACAGACAGCAAAACAAATGTTACAGGGGTGATAACCCTTACCTATGTTTTCCAAAAAGTTTAAAAATAGATTTTTGGGCTGGAGCTACACTTAAACAATGTACCTGTTCAAAATTACAAACACATTCTACATAAGAACAAACCTACAGTCCCTGTCTTGTATGCACCGCCTGTATACGGCTGTTCAGAGTATATAGGGCCTTTTTTATTTTGTGTGCGGTGTTCCCCTTAATATCCATACAAGACCCAAAGGGGCTGGTAATGGGCTGGGGTAGGGGGGGGGGTCATGGGGTAGCTATGCCATTTTTCTTAAAGATTTTCATCCATATTACCGGGACCAGACATTACATTAAAGCCGCAAGCAGTTTTAAATGGCTTTTTTTCCCTTTAGAAGTGTCATTTTGTGCAGGGACAGTTCTAAACACGGGAAACACGTGGCACTTCACAGGCATACTTTAGACACCCCCCAGGTACGATATTTAAAGGAATATTTGACTTTTTTTTTTCACTTTATGCATCATTAAAATGACTGCTCCCGAAAAACGACCGTTTTTAAAACTTCTTTTTGCATTGATACATGTCCCCTGGTGCAGAACCCGGGTTCCCAAACCCTTTTTAGGACAATAACATGCATAATAGTCGTTATAATTAGCACTTTAGAATTCGAACGTTCGCATCCATTGTATTTAATAGGGTTCTAATGTTCGTACGAACTTTCGGTCCGTTCGCGGGTTCTGGTGCGAACCGAACCCGGGGGTGTTCGGCTCATCACTAGTAAATAGATTGTAGTGCATTTCTGCAAAAATGCACAGATGTGAACCAAGATATCTCAGGGTGTTGCCTCTCAAAAACAGACTCTTGGCTGGTGTTCTTCATTGATGGTAAACATCTAATGCAGTCTCTCTTTTTCTGATTCCAAAGGAGAGGGTGGGCAGAAATGATCTGACCAATCAAGAGGTCTGAGGAGTAGCTGATGGGATGTCACAATGTTTATGATCATGCAGCTGCCACTCCCTCAGATTCAGTTTTTTACATGTATTAAAGTGGTTGTAAAGCCCAAACATTTTTTACGTTAATGCATTCCTTGCATTAAGGTAAAAAATGTTTAGGTGTCTGCGTCCCCCCTCACCCCCTCCTTTTACTTACCCAAGCCCTCATTCGATCCAGCCTCGTGCACGTCTGCAGCTTATCTCTCCCTTCACTTCCGAGTCTCACTGGCTTTGCTGGGGCACCAGAAGCCATTGCTGTCAAACAAAGCCAGATACGAGGGAGCGGGGGGAAGGGCTGAGTCCCAGTGTCTGTGTCAATGGACGAAGCAGCGGGGCTCGGGTGCGAGCACACATGAGTGCCCCCTTGGAAAGCGGCATCATTGGGGGCACTGGACAGAGGGGAGGGGCCAGGATCACCAGCAGGGGACACAAAAAGAGTAGGTTTGCGGCCGCTCTGTGCAATAGAATTGCAGAACAGGTAAGTATAAACATGTATGTTTTTTGTTTTTATAATTTACCTTTACAATCACTTTAATATCTGTAAAAATCTACAGGTTACATTCTGACAACAAGTATATTATCAACCAGAATGTGATTATCATTTACCTTTTGAATGAATACAAATATGATAGGTATCAGATGCCTATATCTCCTAGAAGATGGAATGTGCCTCACCCGCCTCTGGTACCTCCTAATATAGGTGTGTTTGGTATTAAAATGCTGCTAATTAATTGATACATGTGAATATGTTCCTTATTCTTAAAATTCAGGTTATCAGCTGAGAAGTTTAAGTTTTCTGTGTTCAAGCTAAACTACTTTACGATAGGGTATTAAAGCCAGCATGATGCTATTAGCCAGGACGAATGTCCACTTAGAGGTTCAAATGACTTAAAGTGGAATTTCACCCAAAAGGGGAAGTTATACTTTATGTGTTGGGGGAGAAGATACCTGTTAGGATTGTTGAAGGCTTCACAGCCGGCTTTCCACTGTAAAACATGCCAGTGCCATGGACCCATGGACCGGCGAAGAACCAGTCCAGGTGAGGACAGCACTGGATCCCTGGACAGGTAAGTCTCCTTTTTTTAAAAGTATTTGTAGCTGCTGACTTTTCATTTTTTCTTTCTAGAGTGAACTGGAATGTTTTATAATATCTATTAAAACACCAGTGTTAGGATACAAAGGGCTGATATCCTGTAGAGCAGATGTGACCAGATGTGTGGATCTGCACAGAGAACACCAGACTTAAAACGAAGTGAAAATAAATGTGATTGATTAGGGAAACAGTATCGATGACAAGTAATAGAAACTTAGCAATCAATACAAACATTCAACTACACACAATTACACCAATATACAAAAACCCAGTGAATTTCTATAAAAGTGAACCTAACCAGTGAACCTAGCTACGTCCCCCGGAGGCACAGCCCTCTTCTGACATCACAGACTGGGCATGTGATGTCAGAAGGGGGTGGTGCCACTGGGTGACGTACAGGGACGTTTTTAATATGGTTTGGGCCCTGGGCAAAAATATTTTTTTGGGACCTCCCCCCCTTCAGCTTATTTTGGGCCTGGCTGGTTCACATGTATGTGTTTTGGCGGCCCTCATTTGCGCAGGAACAGCAGCTTATTCATTTGAATGGGCTGCCATGCCTTTGTTTCCTGCTGGAAAAAAAGGTGCATGCAGCGTTTTAAAAATGCATTTGTCTTGAAATCCATTCTGCTTTTGCACCATGCAACTTACATGCAGTTCCTGCACACACAAATGCACTGTGTTTTTAAAAGCGTGACCTAAACATCTAAAAATGCAGCAAGTTTGTCGGTGCAGGAACTGCAGATAAGTCACATGGTGCAAAAGCAGAATGGACAGACAGTGCTGTATTTCATTGCTTGATGGGCATAGGTGTGCCGTGTGCGCAGCCTATTACATGATGCATATACTTTTTTTTGCAGGAAACGCAGGCATGGCAGCCCATTCAAATTAAAGCAGTATAATGGGAGGGGTGTTAGTGGAGGGCAGTATGATGGGAGGGGTGTTAGTGGAGGGCAGTATAATGGGCGCGGTGTTATTGGAGGGCAGTATAATGGGAGGGTGTTAGAGGAGGGCAGTATGATGGGAGTGGTGGTAGTGGAGGGCAGTATAATGGGAGGGGTGTTAGTGGAGGGCAGTATAATGGGAGGGGTGGTAGTGGAGGGCAGTATAATGGGAGGGGTGTTAGTGGAGGGCAGTATAATGGGGGGGTGTTAGTGGAGGGAAGTATAATGGGAGGGGTGTTAGTGGAGGGCAGTATAATGGGAGGGGTGTTAGTGGAGGGCAGTATAATGGGGGAGTGTTAGTGGAGGGCAGTATAATGGAAGGGGTGTTAGTGGAGGGCAGTATAATGGGAGGAGTGTTAGTGGAGGGCAGTATGATGGGTGGGGTGTTAGTGGAGGGCAGTATAATGGGAGGAGTGTTAGTGGAGGGCAGTATGATGGGTGGGGTGTTAGTGGAGGGCAGTATAATGGGAGGGGTGTTAGTGGAGGGCAGTATAATGGGGGGTGGTGGAGGGCAGTATAATGGGGGGGGTAGTGGAGGGCAGTATAATGGGAGGGGTGTTAGTTAAGGGCAGTATGATGGGAGGGGTGTTAGTGGAGGGCAGTATTATGGGAGGGGAGTTAGTGGAGGGCAGTAAAAGGGGGGGTAGTGGAGGGCAGTATAATGGGAGGGGTGTTAGTGGAGGGCAGTATAATGGGGGGGTGGTGGAGGGCAGTATAATGGGGGGGTAGTAGAGAGCAGTATGATGGGAGGGATATTAGTGGAGGGCAGTATAATGGGGGGGTGTTAGGGGAGGGCAGTTTGATGGGAGGGGTGTTAGTGGAGGGCAGTATGATGGGAGCGGTGTTAGTGGAGGGCAGTATAATGGGAGGAGTGTTAGTGGAGGGCAGTATAATGGGAGGGGTGTTAGTGGAGGGCAGTATAATGGAAGAGGTGGTAGTGGAGAGCAGTATAATGGGAGTGTAGTGGAAGGCAGTATAATGGGAGGGGTGTTAGTGGAGGGCAGTATAATGGGGGGTGGTGAAGGGCAGTATATTATTCTGCCCCCCACTACACCCCCCCCCCCCCCCATTATACTGCCCTCCACCACCTGTTACGTACCTCAGAGGACGAGTCTGACTTGTAGGAGAAGACCTCTCATACAGCTCTGGTTCAGGAGCCACCGGAGTGGGAACAGTGGTCTCGGGAACACAGCGGGGTAGGAGTGCCTGTGGAGACTGTGGTGGTTGACACTGCAGCTGGTTGATGATCCTCCAAGTAGGCTGGAACTGCGGATGACAGCAGGATCAGTAGCAGGCTGAAGCAGGGAGAGATAAGCCAGGTCAACACTGGAACACACAGAGCAAGTAGCAGGCAGGTGCAGGGTCAGGCGAGCCGGGTCAGATCAGGTGGTCAGGCAGAGCAATGCGGTGGACTGGAGCAGGATCAGATAAGCAGGCAGAGGTCTGGCAATGGAACAACAGGTAATAGTAGCAGGGTCAAGGCAGGCCGAGGTCAGGGTTGGAGATAACAGGTAAGTCAGCAGCGCCGGGTCATATTGTAAAAATGGAAAAAATCCGCGCTAACCGTGATTAAAATTAGTGAATTAATTAAATATAAGAACCATTATATATATAAATAATAATGGTAAAATTAATAAAATGAATTAATGGGTGCTGCAAAAAAAATTTTTATAGCTGGAATAACCACTACACAAATATATGCAAAAAGAATTAATAAAGATGCGCTACCCTTAAACAAGCAATCATAGTGCTAATGATTCATATGTGTTCACACACACCAAAAAACAAAAACAGAAAAAAAGGGTCCTGTTAATAAAACACGGCGAATATATCTGAAATATCCCCCGTGCACAGATAAATGAATAAATAAAAATTAAAAAAATTATATATATATAAAAAATGTGAAAGAGAGAAAGTCCGAATGAAGTTCATAAACAAAAAAGCCACATCTGCTGATGTATATATAACAGACTCTTCTAAGCAGCTGTAGGCGAAATATCCACATCCAACTTGCTCAAACGAATTATAGAAGAAATAGCAGCTTACCAACTATAATAGATCTCTGTCACGGAGATCTATAGGGGCTCAGATTCATATGGTGATCCCACCGGACATTCAGCCACGAAACACTGGAATCGAACGATATCCTCCTCCTCCTGGGTATTTATTCCAAGAAAAGAGCTCTCCCTCCAGGTATCCGCTGATGTAATTGGCTCATGCAGCAAAATGAATGTTGATATGGAAGAAAAATAAATAAAACCTCATGGTGCAGTGTCAGGGTCACCTGTGGCCAGGTGACAGATGCACACCGTAGGGGGACAGGAGTGCACCGCGAGGTAGTGAACCCTATGGCTGGCTTCTGTGGATAGGAAACTGGGTGGTTGTGGAAAGCGGGACCAGAGGAGCACAACCGGGATCCCAACGGAAGCGAGAGCCAAGATTCCCCAGGGCGCGGAGTCTAAGACCCAGCTGGTCTTCTCCAGGGCCTCTAGTGGTGAGGATGTTACGCTGCAGGCTGGGACCAGGTCGCGGCCCCTGGAGTTTCCTAGCTCACGCCCCGTAGGATAAGGGGAAGCAGCAGCACACGATAGAGAGAACCGAATAACAAGCCGAAGGTCAGGGGCCACAAGCAGACAAGGATAACGAAGAACGAGCCGAAGGTCAAGGGTCACGAGCAGACAGGGATGGTCGGGGACAAGCCAATAACGTAACAGAGAGACAGACGTAGCACACGGCAGGCAGGAACCCAAACACACAATGCCTAACAAACACGTTGATCAGCAAAGCAGGCTTGCAGTGCACAGGTTAATATAGTGTTCAGTGATAGGGCCTGGGGTGGAGTCAGGCTGGGAGGAGATTATAAAGGAAGCCAGGTGAAGGAGGTCTGGTCTCTAGATGAACACATGAGGAGGAAGGTAAGATGGCAGACAGACATTAATGCATATCCATGACAGCACCCTCCCTCTTACGAGGCCTCCCCCTTCCCCGCCTGGGCCCAGGTTTAGAGGGAAACTTCAGATGAAACTCCTTTAACAGACGAGGTGCAAAGACCTCAGATGCAGTGATCCAAGACCTCTCCTCAGGACCAAACCCTTTCCAATGAACGAGGTACTGAAGAACGCCTTTACAGAGTCGGGAGTCCAGAATTTGACTGATCTCGTACTCCTGATTATCCTCAGAGACAGGCGCCACGGTAGGAAGAGGACGAGAGAATTTATTGAGGACTAAAGGCTTTAGAAGAGCAACATGAAAGGAGTTAGTGATTTTAAGGCTCTTAGGAATCTGGAGTTTGAAACAAACCGGATTCAGTTTAGCAGTTACCGTGTATGGACCGATGAATCGTGGAGCAAACTTCAGAGAAGGAACTCGGAGCTTGATGTTCCTGGTAGAGAGCCAGACTTTGTCCCCTGGCTGAAGAGAAGGCGGTTTACGCCTGCGGCGGTCGGCAAAGCCTTTGAATTTTTCAGCAGCTGCCCGGAGGGAATCATGAACGTGACCCCAAACGGAATTGAGAGACTCCTGAACCGAAGCCAAAGCTGGAATGTCTGGAGAACAGATCATAGGAAGAGGAAGTTGAGGGTGTTTTCCATAAACTGTGAAAAAGGGTGTCTTCTGCGAACTGGTATTCACATGATTGTTATGGGAGAATTCTGCCCACGGGAGTAGAGAGGACCAATCGTCATGGTGAGAAGACACAAAGGTGCGAAGAAAGACCTCTAACTCCTGATTAACCCTCTCAGTCTGTCCATTGGATTGGGGATGGTAAGAAGAAGAAAAATCCAAGACAATATTGAGGGATTTGCAAAAGGCTCTCCAAAAACGAGACGTGAATTGGACTCCCCTGTCGGAAACAATATGAGAAGGGACCCCATGTAGGCGGAGAATTTCTCGAATGAAAATGGGAACCAAGGCAGGGGCAGAAGGAAGACCAGGAAGAGGAACAAAATGAGCCATCTTGGAGAATCGATCGATTACCACCCAAATGACTGTATTATTCTCAGACAGTGGGAGATCGGTGATAAAATCCATGGCAATATGGGCCCAGGGTTCCTTAGGAATAGGCAAGGGCATGAGGAGACCAGCAGGAGCTTGTGTGGAGGATTTGGACTGAGCACAGACATGACAAGCTTTAACGTAGTCTTTGACGTCTGAGCGGAGATTAGGCCACCAGTAGTGACGACTGATGAGTAGGAAGGATCGGAGGAATCCAGAATGCCCTGCCACCTTGGAATCATGTCCCCAACGAAGGATCTTAGCTCTTAGCTCAGTGGGGACAAAGGTCTTACCAGGCGGAATTTTAGACTTCAGGGTGGTAGAGTGGGCAACAATGCATGAGGTGGGAATGATCGGCTCAGGTTCAGGGGCGGACTCCTCGTCCAAAGTGTCAAATGACCTAGAGAGCGCATCAGCCCGACCGTTGCAGGAACCAGGTTTGTAGGTAATCGTGAAATTAAAACGGGCAAAGAAGAGACTCCACCTGGCCTGTCTAGGATTCAGACGTTTAGCATTCTGTAGATACTGTAAATTCTTGTGATCGGTAAAGATCGTTATGGAGTGAGGGGAACCCTCCAAGAGATGACGCCACTCCTCTAACGCCAATTTAATTGCGAGAAGTTCCCGATCACCGATGGCATAATTCCTCTCTGCCTGAGAAATTTTTTTGGAGAAGAACGCACATGGTTGGCGTCTCTTCTCAAAGATTTGAAGAAGCACAGCTCCCACCCCCATTGAGGAAGCGTCCACTTCAATAAAAAATGCATTCCCAGGATTTGGTCTCCTCAAGAGGGGGCCAGAAACAAAGGCCTGTTTCAGGTTGTGAAATGCAGAGACAGCTTCGGGAGGCCAGTCTCTGGCATTCACACCCTTCTTGGTCAAAGCGATAATAGGCGCGGCAATGGAAGAGTAATTCCTTATGAACTGCCTATAATAATTAGTGAAGCCAAGAAAGCGCTGTGTGGCCTTGAGGCTAGCAGGAAGAGGCCAGTTGGTGATAGCCAAGACCTTCCCAGAGTCCATACGAAGCCCCGAACATGAGACAAAGCACCCCAAAAACAGGACCTCAGAACATTCAAAGGAACATTTCTCCAGCTTGGCATAGAGATTGTTCTCTCTAAGACGTTGAAGTACAGTGCGGACATGGTTTCTGTGGACGAGCAGATTTTCAGAAAAGATCAGAATGTCATCCAGATAGATGACAACAAACTGGTACAGCAGATCTCTGAAGATTTCATTGACAAAGTTTTGAAACACGGCTGGAGCATTACACAGACCAAAAGGCATCACCAGATATTCGTAATGCCCGTCTCTAGTGTTAAATGCAGTCTTCCATTCGTCACCCTCCCGTATTCGAATGAGATTGTACGCGCCTCTGAGATCCAACTTGGTGAAAATGGAGGCACCCTTCAACCTATCGAATAGCTCAGATATTAAGGGTAAGGGGTATCGATTTTTAATAGTAACCGCATTTAAACCCCGATAATCGATGCAGGGTCTTAAGGTACCATCCTTTTTGGCAACAAAAAAGAACCCTGCCCCTGCAGGCGATGATGATTTCCGGATGAACCCTCTCTCCAGATTCTCTGCTACATACTCCGACATGGCCTGGGTCTCTGGGATGGACAGAGGGTAGGTACGACCCCTGGGTAGAGTTGCTTCGGGGACAAGATCAATAGCACAGTCAAAAGACCTGTGGGGAGGAAGCACCTCAGCTGATTTTTTACAGAACACATCCCGGTAATCGCTGTATGCGGCGGGAAGATCAGAAGAAACAGAAGTGGCAGCAACCGGAAGACTCTCCTTGGGGGTCACCTTGAGAAGACACGACGAGAAACATGAGGAACCCCAGGCCAGGATCTGCCCAGAGACCCAGTCCACATGTGGAGAGTGGAGCTGTAGCCAAGGGAGGCCCAATACAACTGGGGTAGAGGCCTTGGGTAGAATAAGAAAGGATATCCACTCCTGGTGGAGAATCCCTACCGACATCCTAATGGGTAGCGTCTGGAAGCGAATAGGGCCCCCTGGGAGAACAGTGCCATCAATTGCCGAGACTACCAATGGGGTAGTGAGAGGTGAAAGGGTAAGCTTCATAGAAGAAGCAGTTCTCCAATCCATGAAATTGCCGGCAGCCCCGGAATCCAGGTATGCAAGGGTTGACTGAGGAGAAGTGCCTACATGAAGGGACACCGGCAAGAGCAGGCGAGAAGGTGATGTTTCTGGGTCCAATACTCCACCTTCCAAATGTATTAGACCCGAGCGTTTCCCGGACGAAGCGAGCAGGAGTCACGAAAATGACCCTTGCCCCCACAATAGAGGCACAAGCCCAGAGTTCTGCGCCTAGCACGTTCTTCGGGGGTTAGTCTGGTCCGGCCCAGCTGCATAGGTTCTTCAGCAGGTAGAGGATGCTCCACGGAATGAAGGGAGGGGAGCTCAGACTGGCTAGGACCCAGAGAGTGCTGGCGTCTTTTTTCTAAGGACCTCTCTTGAAAACGAATGTCGATCTGGTTGCATAATGAAATTACATCGTCCAGACCGACGGGAATGGCTCTTCCCGCTAATTCGTCTTTCACTCGGTCAGAGAGGCCATGTAAAAAGGTAGCGACCAGGGCCTCATTATTCCAGCTCAATTCAGCTGTGTGGATACGGAACTGAAGAGCATATTGCCCCACTGAACTAGATTCTTGGCGAAGACGTAAGACAGCACTAGCCGCTGAAGAAGCCCGAGCCGGCTCTTCGAAGATATTACGAAAGAGCTTCAAGAATTCGGACAGACTGGAAACCACCGGATCGTTCCTCTCCCACAGGGGGGCAGCCCAGGCCAAAGCTTCACCGGAGAGGAGGGAAATGATATAGGCTACCTTAGCCCGGTCAGATAGGAAGCTTTGAGGCTGAAGCTCAAAATGAATAGTGCATTGGCTGAGAAACCCCCTGCAGGCCTTGGAGTCCCCAGAGAAACGGAACGGAGCTGGCAATCTTAGTGAGTGTGAGGCTGTGACTGGTGCGATAGGTACAGCCGCTGGTTGTACTTGGGGTTGCGGATTCGGGGTTCCCAAGGAGACCTGAAGCTGCTCGAATCGAGAAGCCAGATCCTGGAGGAATCGCATCACCTGGGTCTGATTTGATTCCTGGGTCTCAAGTCTGCGAACTATGCCCTGCAATGGATCATCCGCGGGAAGCGGGATGTCAGCCGGGTTCATGGCTGATCAAACTGTCAGGGTCACCTGTGGCCAGGTGACAGATGCACACCGTAGGGGGACAGGAGTGCACCGCGAGGTAGTGAACCCTATGGCTGGCTTCTGTGGATAGGAAACTGGGTGGTTGTGGAAAGCGGGACCAGAGGAGCACAACCGGGATCCCAACGGAAGCGAGAGCCAAGATTCCCCAGGGCGCGGAGTCTAAGACCCAGCTGGTCTTCTCCAGGGCCTCTAGTGGTGAGGATGTTACGCTGCAGGCTGGGACCAGGTCGCGGCCCCTGGAGTTTCCTAGCTCACGCCCCGTAGGATAAGGGGAAGCAGCAGCACACGATAGAGAGAACCGAATAACAAGCCGAAGGTCAGGGGCCACAAGCAGACAAGGATAACGAAGAACGAGCCGAAGGTCAAGGGTCACGAGCAGACAGGGATGGTCGGGGACAAGCCAATAACGTAACAGAGAGACAGACGTAGCACACGGCAGGCAGGAACCCAAACACACAATGCCTAACAAACACGTTGATCAGCAAAGCAGGCTTGCAGTGCACAGGTTAATATAGTGTTCAGTGATAGGGCCTGGGGTGGAGTCAGGCTGGGAGGAGATTATAAAGGAAGCCAGGTGAAGGAGGTCTGGTCTCTAGATGAACACATGAGGAGGAAGGTAAGATGGCAGACAGACATTAATGCATATCCATGACATGCAGTATTCCTAATAAAATAGGATTCCCTTTATTTATCCTGGGTAAAAAATGACATCCAGCAGGTTTTCAAAACAAGAGCGGCAAAACTCCAAAGAAACGAATGCTGGTACTCAGCTGCGGTCTGTGCCGATCAGCTGTAGCGTAGTGACGTCACGTTCGTTAGCTCCACCCGACGCTGCGTTTCGTCGCAAGAGGCGTCCACTGGGAAAGGAGGCTAAGGAACGGACGTCACTTACCACGCTTTTGTAATGGCAGAGGGATGACACCGGAAGCCGGAAATAAGAACCTCCGGCGCCCCGTGTCAGGATAATGTAATCCCTGAGCACTCAATAATAAAGGTAAAGAGGCTGCCTAGGACACAATAGTTACCGTTGATATAATCATAAAATTAACATTTAAAAACTGACAAAATTAAACATCTTAAAAATGAACATATAAACATATGTATAAAAAACGGGAAGGTATATTCTACACACATGATTGCAACCACTGAAAATATATATATATATACACACATATCAGTCTACAAGAATCATACTTATAATAGCAATATATGTGCAACCACATGGATTCCACTACCATGAAACTCAAAATATTGCGCGGACACCAATGGGTGAAAACCCCCCATTGATGTCTTGTGACAACATTTATAATATACCCTTTGCTATACCACATCCCAGGGGTCCCAATGGATAAAGGGGCCCCTGAGTGGAGCATATGAGTGCCTCTTTGCAGCACATATTAAAGTTAAAGGTTAATTCCACTACATAAGTACACACTACCATCTAGTGGTGAAGAGGAGAATATCTTTACATAAAATACTACACATATGGATGGACACAAAAAAAATTCAAAAAAAACTTTCCATATATGTTATGTTGGCCTACCTCCTTCAAATTTGGCCCCTGGGAAGTAATGTTAACATTTTGATATATTTATGTAAGGTAGGACTCATGGGAGCACTAATAGGTGGTAAACTTAACTATTGTTTATAAAACAATTTATATCCCACTCTATATTGAGGCCAAGGGGTCGATAGCATTGTAAATTAAAAATCCACCTCGTTTCTCTACGAGATATTGAACGCTTAAGGTCACTACCCCTCCAATGGGGAGTATAGGCCTCAATGCCTATTACCTCCAGAAGAGAGGGGTCTCTGTTGTGGCATAGATGAAAATGCCAAGAGACACTATGATCTTTAAAACCCTTGCGTATATTGGTCAAATGCTCCCCTATCCTAATTTTTAGGGCGCGGGTAGTTCTTCCAACGTATTGAAACCCGCATGGGCAACGGAGTAAGTATATCACCCCTACTGTCGCACATGTGATGAAACTGGAGATCTTATATTCTTTAGAGGTGATATGAGAGGTGAAAGAGGAGGTTTTAAAGGTTTTGGATGATTTGCAAACTTTGCACCTCCTACACGGAAAAAAGCCTTTTAGGTTTCCAAACATACTTATCTGCTGTGGTGGGTCTACCACACTGGGTGCTATTAAATCCTTCAGATTTTGGTTTTTCCTAAAAAGGACTTGAGGTCTCTCAGGTAGTGTAGGCCCCAAAGCCTGATCACTCTTGAGCACTCCCCAGTGTTTACGTATGACCCTATTGACCCACCAAAAGTGAGAAGAGAAAGTGGTCAAAAAGGACCATTGCAAATCAGTTGTGGTATTTTTTTCTTTAATTTTAGGTACTAATAGGTTTTTCCTATCTAGTTTGGCAACATCCCTGAGATCATTTTCCAAGGTGCGGAGCTCATACCCCTTTTCCAAAAACCGTCTTTGAAGTACCCTGGCCTGGGTTTCATAGTCACTCAGCCGCGAACAGTTTCGTCTTATCCGCTGAAACTGTCCCTTAGGGATAGCCCTAAGCCAGTTAGGGTGATGTCCACTGCTTGTTGGGATATACCCATTTTTGTCAGTGCTCTTAAAATAAGTCTTAGTCAAAAGAGAGTTGTTTTCTTTGAAAATCACCAAATACAAAAAGTTAACCGATACAGCACTATACTCATATGTGAATCGGATTCCCCAATTGTTGGCATTAAGGGTAACCATGAAATCGCATAGAGACCCCGCATTTCCTTTCCACAAGAAGAAAGCGTCATCGATATATCTTCGCCATATTAGTAGGCGGGGCTCCTGTAGGGAAAAAAGTTGGTCATTTTCCCACAGGGCCATGAACAATCCTGCGAGGCTTGGGGCAAATTTAGCCCCCATGGCCACGCCCGTGCTCTGGAGATAATACTGCCCGCCATAATAAAAATAGTTGTGTTCCATGGCGAAGTTCAACAGTTTCATAACAAAATCCAAAGTTGAGGATTTCAATGACAGATCTTTACGAAGGAAAAACTCTGCAGCCTTATACCCCAAATCATGGGGTATAATGGTATAAAGAGAAGCAACGTCTGCTGTTACCAGCAGGACGTCTTCTTCAATTTGATATTCTGACATTTCCCTAATGATCTGCATTGAATCCTTCAAAAATGCGGGTGTTTTTGCTACTATTGGTTGTAAGAATACATCAATAAATTTGCCAATCCTAGAGGTTAAGGAATCTATCCCGCTGACAATGGGACGTCCGGGGGGTTGCACTGGGTTCTTATGAACTTTGGGAATGTAGTAAATTATAGGGGTACGTGGGGCTAGAGGTATAAGAAAATCAAATTCCTTATCGTTAATAACTCCTTTTCTATGTCCCTCTTGAACTATGCTGTTCAACAGCTGTGTATAGTTCTCCATAGGATCCCTGCGTAGGATAGTATAGGTTTTTCTATCCGCCAGCAAGGTTTCCATTTCCTTAAGATAATCCCCTTTTTTTAGAACAACAATCCCCCCCCCCCTTATCTGCTGGCCTTATGATCAAGTTTTTTCTTTCACACAAGGATGCTATGCCTTCCTCTACATTCCTAGGTCTTTCCTTCTTAAATTTTACTGATGATAGTTCTTGTAAGACAAGCTCTTTAAACACTGTGATACTTGGTGCTGGTTTTCCCGGGGGATTGAACATTGACGCATTTTTCAGGCCTGTCCCTCCCCTATTTGTCTCTATCATCGGAGTACTATTCCTAAGAACTGGATTGGTCAAAAAATGCCGTTTTATACTTAATTTTCTAGTAAATTTCTGTACATCCAGAAACATCTGGAATTTGTTCAAAGGTTTCCTGGGGGCATATTTTAATCCCTGATTTAATGTGATTTTTTCAGATTTGGTGAGCTCCTCCCCACTGAGATTAAAAACTCCTTGGCATGTTAGTTCTGTCTCAGTTTTTTTGGTGTTGCTCCACTGACCTCCTCTGCATCCTCTCTGAGTCTTCCCTTTTTTCCCCGGCCCTTTCCTAAAAAATTATCCGTCTTATTTCTAAGAGGTGCTGCTCCAGGAAGATCTTCATATGATCTTCCTTTTGTATTACTTTGAGTCCTGGAAGCAGCCCCATATTGTTCATTCTCCTCAAAATCCTCATTGGGCCGTTGAAGTGGCCCATATTGGTTATGTACTGGAATGTCATACCTCCAAGGTACCTGTGGGGAAACAAATGAATTTTCCCTATGCTCATTTCCAGAGCTATTCCTATAATTGGGATCTCCATATTGTCCATGATGGTCCATATAGGCAGGTCTATTTGGGGGATATGCATATGTATTGGTGTTATATTGATTATATCCCTGGGGTTGTTTATTACCCCTATTTCCCCCTTGATTAGGAAATCTTCCCTGGTTTCTGGGATGTTGATACGATTGCTGATGCGGGGGTGGATAATAATTAGAACCATTGGTAGGGGGTCTTCCATAATTATAATTCCCCTTCTTTTTATTGTTCTGCTGGGGAGTCTTTTGTCCTCCCACTCTTCCCTGTCCTTGATCTCTATATCCTGGGGTGGAGGGGGGTGGGGGCCCCATTCGGGACCCAGAGTGTTCCGGACCGAGCAAAGTCGGTACTTCTTCCCCTGCACTCTGTTCTTCCATGGCTACTACTTCTGCTGGTTTAGCAAAATTTTCACGATGGTTCTCCTGCCATTTGAAGACATTGTGGGACTTATAGTCCTCAACGTCTCGAAAGTACTTTTTTCGTTTTTTGGCACGTTGCTCCTCTTCTTCCTCAATCATGATTTCTCTCAATTCTTTGGTGTAAACTTGATACAGCCCCTCTTTGGTCATGGGGGCCAATTTCTCTTTTATCTCATTTATTTCCTGCTGCAATTTAGCTGGTAATAGTAGCAGGGTCAAGGCAGGCCGAGGTCAGGGTTGGAGATAACAGGTAAGTCAGCAGCGCCGGGTCGTCCAGGTAATCAGATAGCAGATGCAGGTAAAGATACACAGAAGCTGCAGATCAGACAGCAGTGCACTATTGCAACTGCTGGCTTTTTAAAGGCCTAATGGCGCCATGTCATTTAGCGCGCACGCGCGCAATTGGTGCATACGTGTGCGCAATTGGCGCGCGCCGACGCACAGGTACAGAGGGAAGCAGGGATCGTCCTCTATTTCTGGCAGGTGACACCACCCCCCCATTATACTGCCCTCCACTAACACCCCTCCCATTATACTGCCCTCCACTACCCCTCCCATTATACTGCCCTCCACTAACACCCCTCCCATTATACTGCCCTTCACTAACACCCCTCCCATCATACTGCCCTCCGCTAACACCCCTCCCATTATACTGCCCTCCACTAACACCCCTCCCCATTATACTGCCCTCTACCAACACCCCTCCCATTATACTGCCCTCCACTACAACCCCTCCCATTATACTACCCTCCACTAACACCCCTCCTATTATACTGCCCTCCAGTAGGGCAGTATAATGGGGGAGTGTTAGTGGAGGGCAGTATAATGGAAGGGGTGTTAGTGGAGGGCAGTATAATGGGAGGGGGGTTAGTGGAGGGAAGTATAATGGGAGGGGTGTTCGTGGAGGGCAGTATAATGGGAGGGGTGTTAGTGGAGGGCAGTATAATGAAAGGGGTGTTAGTGGAGGGCAGTATGATGGGAGGTGTGTTAGTGGAGGGCAGTATAATGGGAGGGGTGTTAGTGGAGGGCAGTATAATGGGGGGTAGTGGAGGGCAGTATAATGGGAGGGGTGTTAGTGGAGGGCAGTATAATGGGGGGGTGTTAGAGGAGGGCAGTATGATGGGAGTGGTGGTAGTGGAGGGCAGTATAATGGGAGGGGTGGTAGTGGAGGGCAGTATAATGGGAGGGGTGTTAGTGGAGGGCAGTATAATGGGGGGGTGTTAGTGGAGGGCAGAATAATGGGAGGGGTGGTAGTGGAGGGCAGTATAATGGGAGGGGTGTTAGTGGAGGGCAGTATAATGGCGGGGTGTTAGTGGAGGGCATTATAATGGAAGGGGTGTTAGTGGAGGGCAGTATAATGGGAGGGGGGTTAGTGGAGAGAAGTATAATGGGGGAGTGTTAGTGGAGGGCAGAATAATGGGAGGGGTGGTAGTGGAGGGAAGTATAATGGGGGAGTGTTAGTGGAGGGCAGTATAATGGGAGGGGTGTTAGTGGAGGGCAGTATAATGGGAGGGGTGTTAGTGGAGGGCAGTATAATGAAAGGGGTGTTAGTGGAGGGCAGTATGATGGGAGGTGTGTTAGTGGAGGGCAGTATAATGGGAGGGGTGTTAGTGGAGGGCAGTATAATGGGGGGGTGGTAGAGGAGGGCAGTGTGATGGGAGGGGTGGTAGTGGAGGGCAGTATAATGGGAGGGATGTTAGTGGAGGGCAGTATAATGGGAGGGGTGGTAGTGGAGGGCAGTATAATGGGAGGGGTGTTAGTGGAGGGCAGTATAATGGGGGGTGTTAGTGGAGGGCAGAATAATGGGAGGGGTGGTAGTGGAGGGCAGTATAATGGGAGGGGTGTTAGTGGAGGGCAGTATAATGGGGGAGTGTTAGTGGAGGGCAGTATAATGGAAGGGGTGTTAGTGGAGGGCAGTATAATGGGAGGGGGGTTAGTGGAGGGAAGTATAATGGGAGGGGTGTTAGTGGAGGGCAGTATAATGGGAGGGGTGTTAGTGGAGGGCAGTATGATGAAAGGGGTGTTAGTGGAGGGCAGTATGATGGGAGGTGTGTTAGTGGAGGGCAGTATAATGGTAGGGGTGTTAGTGGAGGGCAGTATAATGGGGGGTAGTGGAGGGCAGTATAATGGGAGGGGTGTTAGTGGAGGGCAGTATAATGGGGGGGTGTTAGAGGAGGGCAGTATGATGGGAGTGGTGGTAGTGGAGGGCAGTATAATGGGAGGGGTGGTAGTGGAGGGCAGTATAATGGGAGGGGTGTTAGTGGAGGGCAGTATAATGGGGGGGGTGTTAGTGGAGGGCAGAATAATGGGAGGGGTGGTAGTGGAGGGCAGTATAATGGGAGGGGTGTTAGTGGAGGGCAGTATAATGGGGGGGTGTTAGTGGAGGGCATTATAATGGAAGGGGTGTTAGTGGAGGGCAGTATAATGGGAGGGGGGTTAGTGGAGGGAAGTATAATGGGGGAGTGTTAGTGGAGGGCAGTATAATGGAAGGGGTGTTAGTGGAGGGCAGTATAATGGGAGGGGGGTTAGTGGAGGGAAGTATAATGGGAGGGGTGTTAGTGGAGGGCAGTATAATGGGAGGGGTGTTAGTGGAGGGCAGTATAATGAAAGGGGTGTTAGTGGAGGGCAGTGTGATGGGAGGTGTGTTAGTGGAGGGCAGTATAATGGGAGGGGTGTTAGTGGAGGGCAGTATAATGGGGGGTAGTGGAGGGCAGTATAATGGGAGGGGTGTTAGTGGAGGGCAGTATAATGGGGGGTGTTAGAGGAGGGCAGTATGATGGGAGTGGTGGTAGTGGAGGGCAGTATAATGGGAGGGGTGGTAGTGGAGGGCAGTATAATGGGAGGGGTGTTAGTGGAGGGCAGTATAATGGGGGGGTGTTAGTGGAGGGCAGAATAATGGGAGGGGTGGTAGTGGAGGGCAGTATAATGGGAGGGGTGTTAGTGGAGGGCAGTATAATGGGGGGGGTGTTAGTGGAGGGCATTATAATGGAAGGGGTGTTAGTGGAGGGCAGTATAATTGGAGGGGGGTTAGTGGAGGGAAGTATAATGGGAGGGGTGTTAGTGGAGGGCAGTATAATGGGAGGGGTGTTAGTGGAGGGCAGTATAATGAAAGGGGTGTTAGTGGAGGGCAGTATGATGGGAGGGGTGTTAGTGGAGGGCAGTATAATGGGAGGGGTGTTAGTGGAGGGCAGTATAATGGGAGGGGTGTTAGTGGAGGGCAGTATGACGGGTGGGGTGTTAGTGGAGGGCCGTATAATGGGAGGGGTGTTAGTGGAGGGCAGTATAATGGGGGGTGGTGGAGGGCAGTATAATGGGGGGGTAGTGGAGGGCAGTATAATGGGAGGGGTGTTAGTGGAGGGTAGTGATGAGCCGAACACCCCCGGGTTCGGTTCGCACCAGAACCCGCGAACGGACCGAAAGTTCGTACGAACATTAGAACCCTATTAAATACAATGGATGCGAACGTTCGAATTCTAAAGTGCTAATTATAACAACTATTATGCATGTTATTGTCCTAAAAAGGGTTTGGGAACCCGGGTTCTGCACCAGGGGACATGTATCAATGCAAAAATAAGTTTTAAAAACGGTCGTTTTTCGGGAGCAGTCATTTTAATGATGCATAAAGTGAAAAAAAAAAAGTCAAATATTCCTTTAAATATCGTACCTGGGGGGTGTCTAAAGTATGCCTGTGAAGTGCCACGTGTTTCCCGTGTTTAGAACTGTCCCTGCACAAAATGACACTTCTAAAGGAAAAAAAAGCCATTTAAAACTGCTTGCGGCTTTAATGTAATGTCTGGTCCCGGTAATATGGATGAAAATCTTTAAGAAAAATGGCATAGCTACCCCATGACCCCCCCCCCTACCCCAGCCCATTACCAGCCCCTTTGGGTCTTGTATGGATATTAAGGGGAACCCCGCACATAAAATAAAAAAGGCCCTATATACTCTGAACAGCCGTATACAGGCGGTGCATACAAGACAGGGACTGTAGGTTTGTTCTTATGTAGAATGTGTTTGTAATTTTGAACAGGTACATTGTTGAAGTGTAGCTCCAGCCCAAAAATCTATTTTTAAACTTTTTGGAAAACATAGGTAAGGGTTATCACCCCTGTAACATTTGTTTTGCTGTCTGTGCCCCTGTTCAGAACATTTCACCTCACTTTCCGTCCCAATGACAACTGTTTTTGAAATGTGGTGTTTTTCTTGAAACAAGGATTGCTGATAAAGCATCAGTACAGAGGAGACACCTTTCTCCCATATTTATTCTTACAGGAGAGAATTTTCCTTCCTAGTGGTAGATTTCCTCTCACTTCCTGTTGTCTTCTTGCGTTTGCAAGTAGGAGTCGTTTGTAAGTTGGATGTTTGAAAGTAGGGACCTGCCGTATATACTCTGCAGAAATAGGCCCCTTAGTTGTTGGTGTTGGCACAACACTGTAAGCACTCACAGTTACTCTTGGTTGGTGCTGGAACGCCCTGCTGTCAACTATTATATCAGGAATTTTAATTACATGTAATTGTTGAACAGTGGTAGTAAAAATTGGGCCTTTGATGGTGGTGCTGGTGCCACAACACTGTAAGCCCTGACAGTTACTCTTGGTGGGTGCAGCAATGGGCCCTGCTGTGAATTATTAGATCAAGAATTGTAATTGCATGCCCCTGTTGAACAGGGGCTGAAAAATTGGGCCTTAGGCACTGGTGGCACAACACTACAACCCCTCACAGATACTGTACTTGGAGCACAGCAATGAGCCCTGTTGCAAAGTATTGCTTCAAAAATTGTAATGACACGCCCCTGTTAAACAGGGGCTGAAAAATTGGGCCTTAGGCACTGGTGGCACAACACTACAACCCCTCACAGATACTGTACTTGGAGCACAGCAATGAGCCCTGTTGCAAAGTATTGCTTCAAAAATTGTAATGACACGCCCCTTTTAAACAGGGGCTGAAAAATTGGGCCTTAGGCACTGGTGCCACAACACTCCAACCCCTCACAGATACTGTACTTGGAGCACAGCAATGAGCCCTATGGCAAATTATTGCTAAAAAAATTGTAATTACACGCCCCTGTAAAACAGGGGCTGAAAAATTGGGCCTTAGCCACTAGTGGCGGCACCCATAAACAAAAATGATCTTCCAAGCTATCATCATCAATCGTATCATTGAGGACTCGGAGGAGGAGGATAGCCAGTCAACATAACAGCACAGGCACTCAGCATCAGCATCAGTCTTGAAGGGATGTGACATGTTAAAATCAATTAGTCTGTTATATCAGCATCAGGTGTGTGGTAGCTGGTGGTGATCCAAGACTGGTTCATCTTGATGAAAGTCAGTCGATCAACCGAGTCGGTGGACAGGCGCACCCTGTGATCCGTGACAAATCCTCCAGCAGCACTGAATGTGCGTTCCGAAAGAACGCTGGATGCAGGACAGGCCAGTAGCTCAATTGCATACTGTGCAAGCTCTGGCCAGTGATCCATCCTCAAGACCCAGTAAGCCAGAGGATTTTCGGTGGGGAAGGTGTCCAAGTCTGACCTTGCCCCTAGATATTCCTGCACCATGTTTATCAGACGCTGGCGATGGTTGCTGGAACCGATCATACTTTGGGGCTGCGGACTAAAGAATTGTCTGAACGCATCGGTCAGACGGCCACCTTCCCCACCGCTCCTTCTTTGACTGGCCGAAGCCTCAGCAACTCGTTGTCCAGGACCAGGAGTTTGTAACCTCCCAGTCTCTGGGAACGCGTTGCACAGACCTTTCTGCAAGGCCTCCCGGAGTTGTCTCATCCTCTGCTCCCTCTGCGACGGTAACATAAGGTCCGCAACCTTACCCTTGTACCGTGGATCAAGGAGAGTGGCCAGCCAGTAATGGTCCCTCTCCTTGATCCGAAGAATACGAGGATCCTTCCGCAGACTTTGCAGGATCAGGGAGGCCATGCAGCGTAGGTTTGCTGAGGCATTCGCTCCGGAGTCCTCTGGGTCACTAAGGACGACATGATCCGCAGCCACCTCCTCCCAGCCACGTACAAGTCCACTTGTTTCTTGGGACTGTAAATCATCCCTAAAAGACTGCTGCTGATGATGCTGAGTGCCAGCCTCCACCTCCATGCTGACACAATCCTCCTCCTCCTCCTCTTCCTGTGCGATGGGTGGGACAGAAGGAACACTGTCTGGGTAAAGGGGGCCTTGAGAGGCAAGGAAGTCCTCCTCTTCCTGCCTCTGTTCTGCCTCAAGTGCCCTGTCCATTATTCCACGCAGCGTGTGCTCCAACAGGTGGACAAGAGGTACAGTGTCACTGATGCATGCACTGTCACTGCTCACCATCCTCGTGGCCTCCTCAAATGGTGCCAGGACAGTGCATGCATCCCTGATCATGCCCCACTGGCGTGGAGAAAAAAAACCAAGCTCCCCTGACCCTGTCCTGGTGCCGTAGTCGCACAGGTACTCATTGATGGCCCTCTGCTGCGTGTGCAGCCGCTGCAGCATGGCCAACGTTGAGTTCCACCTGGTGGGCATGTCACATATAAGGCGGTTCTTGGGCAGGTTCAACTCCTTTTGCAGCTCAGCCAGGCGAGCACTGGCATTATAAGATCTGCGGAAATGCACACAGACTTTCCTGGCTTGCCTCAGGACATCCTGTAAGCCCGGGTACCTGCCCAAGAACCGCTGCACCACCAGGTTAAGGACGTGAGCCACACAGGGCACATGGGTCAGTTGTCCCTGTCGGAGGGCGGAGAGGAGGTTGGTGCCATTGTCGCAAACCACCATTCCTGGCTTAAGCTGGCATGGCGTCAACCACCTCTCGGCCTGGCCCTGCAGAGCAGACAGGACCTCTGCCCCAGTGTGGCTTCTGTCCCCCAAACACACCAGCGCAAGCACGGCATGGCATCTTTTTGCCTGCGTACTTGCGTAGCCCCGTGAACGGCTACGGAGCACCGCTGGTTCATAGGACAAACCACAGGAAGAGGCCATGGAGGAAGAAGAAGAGGAGGGGGTGGAGGAGAGAGGTGTGTCACAACCAGTAGTAGCATTTTGGAGGCGTGGCGGTGGAACAACCTCCAACACTACTGCACCTTGTCCTGCATCCTTCCCAGCTGCCAAAAGAGTGACCCAATGGGCCGTGAAAGAAAGGTAACGTCCCTGTCCATGCCTGCTGGACCATGAGTCAGCGGTAATATGCACCTTACCGCTGACCGCCCTGTCCAGCGAGGCCAAGACATTGCCTTCCACATGCCGGTAGAGAGCCGGAATAGCCTTCCGTGAGAAAAAGTGGCGTTTGGGAACCTGCCACTGAGGAACCGCACATTGCACAAACTCACGGAAGGGGGCCGAGTCTACCAACTGAAAAGGCAGCAGTTGAAGCGCTAGCAATTTAGCCAAGCTAGCATTCAACCGCTGGGCATGTGGATGGCTGGGAGTGAACTTCTTTCGACGGTCCAGCAGCTGGGGCAGGGAAATTTGCCTGCTAGAATCGGACGTCGGTGTACTGCTAGCAGAGTGGCCGCAAGTACTTGGCTGTGACACACCTAATTCTACACCTTCATTCCTCTCAGTGCATGTTTCAGAGAGGACTGAAGTTATAGTGGGGTTGGAGATCCCAGCTGATGCGGTGCAAGGAGAGGTCCGCTTTGTTCTTTGGTGTGGGTCTTTGAGGTAGGCTTGCCAACGAGCTGCATGGCAGGTCAACATATGTCTGGTCAGGCATGTGGTACCCAAGCGGCTGATGTTTTGGCCACGCGATATACGCTTGAGACATATGTTGCAAACAGCAGCTGTGCGATCTGATGCACTAGCCTCAAAAAAGGCCCACACCAAGGAACTTTTTGAATGACGGGCAGAGGCAGCGCCCTGCACAGGCGGAGCTCTGCGGTGTGATTCCGTCAGTGTACTGCCCTTACGCTGGCCACCAAAGGGCATCCTGCCTCGTTGGAGATGTGCCTCCTCCTCATCCTCCTCCTCCTCCTCTCTCCTATTAGGCACCCACGTGGAGTCAGTGACCTCATCATCCCCTCCCTCCTCATCACTGGAGCCAATCTGGCAGTATGCTGCAGCTGCTGGAACATGACTGCCAGATTGGTGTCCTTCTTGAGCATCCCCTCTGTCTGCTCTAATGCTACTGCCTTCCTGTAGCTGGGTTTCATCATCAGACCCTTCAAAACGCTGGGCATCCTCCTGGAGCATGTACCCAACACTGTGCTCAAACAGTTCGGGGGACTCCTCAGGAGGAGGACATGGTGGGTCTAGGGAAGGAGTGACTGATGATGAGTCTGACATTGATACCAGGGAAGAGGACGCTTTGGCAGCTGCTTTGCCAGTACCCTGAGCCTGGGTGAGAGAGGATGAGGAGGAGGAGGAGGGCTTGGTCATCCACTCTACCAAGTCTTCGGCATGATGTGGCTCAACATGTCCAGCTGCAGAAAAGAAGGACAAGCGTGTCCCATGGCCATGTGCTGATGACAATGCACCGCGTCCACGACCAGCACTGTTGCCCCCAGACACAGAGCCTGCTTGCCCTCTTTTATTGCCTCCTGACTGTCTGCCTCTCCTTGTTTGCCTTCCAGACATTCTAATAGATGGCCTGCAGGGAGATGGGAAAAAAGCAATAAGGGCTACCTTCAGGTGTCCTTCTCTGTCCCTTTACTTAAGGATTTCTAAATATGGTTGAGGATGATTGCTTTTGCACAGAATAGCACAACGACAATTTCCCTGACTGTCCAAAAAACAAGGATTTCAAAGATGGTTGATGAGGAATGCTTTAGCACACTATAGCACAAGGAGAATTCCCCTCACTTTCCTTCTTTGTCCCTAGAAACAAGGACTCGCACAGTGAAAGAAACTGACACTCTCCCTACCTAGAGTTTTCTGTCCCTAGAAAAAATGTTTTTTTAAAGCACACTATAGCACAAGGAGAATTCCCCTCACTTTCCTTCTTTGTCCCTAGAAACAAGGACTCGCACAGTGAAAGAAACTGACACTCTCCCTACCTAGAGTTTTCTGTCCCTAGAATTTTTTTTTCTTTTAAAGCACACTATAGCACAAGGAGAATTCCCCTCACTTTCCTTCTTTTTTCCTAGAAACAAGGACTCGCACAGTGAAAGAAACTGACACTCTCCCTACCTAGAGTTTTCTGTCCCTAGAAAAAATGTTTTTTTAAAGCACACTATAGCACAAGGAGAATTCCCCTCACTTTCCTTCTTTGTCCCTAGAAACAAGGACTCGCACAGTGAAAGAAACTGACACTCTCCCTACCTAGAGTTTTCTGTCCCTAGAAATTTTTTTTTTTTAAAGCACACTATAGCACAAGGAGAATTCCCCTCACTTTCCTTCTTTTTTCCTAGAAACAAGGACTCGCACAGTGAAAGAAACTGACACTCTCCCTACCTAGAGTTTTCTGTCCCTAGAAAAAATTTTTTTTTAAAGCACACTATAGCACAAGGAGAATTCCCCTCACTTTCCTTCTTTTTTCCTAGAAACAAGGACTCGCACAGTGAAAGAAACTGACACTCTCCCTACCTAGAGTTTTCTGTCCCTAGAAATTTTTTTTTTTTAAAGCACACTATAGCACAAGGAGAATTCCCCTCACTTTCCTTCTTTTTTCCTAGAAACAAGGACTCGCACAGTGAAAGAAACTGACACTCTCCCTACCTAGAGTTTTCTGTCCCTAGAATTTTTTTTTTTTTAAAGCACACTATAGCACAAGGAGAATTCCCCTCACTTTCCTTCTTTTTTCCTAGAAACAAGGACTCGCACAGTGAAAGAAACTGACACTCTCCCTACCTAGAGTTTTCTGTCCCTAGAAAAAATGTTTTTTTAAAGCACACTATAGCACAAGGAGAATTCCCCTCACTTTCCTTCTTTTTTCCTAGAAACAAGGACTCGCACAGTGAAAGAAACTGACACTCTCCCTACCTAGAGTTTTCTGTCCCTAGAAAAAATGTTTTTTTAAAGCACACTATAGCACAAGGAGAATTCCCCTCACTTTCCTTCTTTGTCCCTAGAAACAAGGACTCGCACAGTGAAAGAAACTGACACTCTCCCTACCTAGAGTTTTCTGTCCCTAGAAAAAATGTTTTTTTAAAGCACACTATAGCACAAGGAGAATTCCCCTCACTTTCCTTCTTTTTTCCTAGAAACAAGGACTCGCACAGTGAAAGAAACTGACACTCTCCCTACCTAGAGTTTTCTGTCCCTAGAAAAAATGTTTTTTTAAAGCACACTATAGCACAAGGAGAATTCCCCTCACTTTCCTTCTTTTTTCCTAGAAACAAGGACTCGCACAGTGAAAGAAACTGACACTCTCCCTACCTAGAGTTTTCTGTCCCTAGAATTTTTTTTTTTTTAAAGCACACTATAGCACAAGGAGAATTCCCCTCACTTTCCTTCTTTTTTCCTAGAAACAAGGACTCGCACAGTGAAAGAAACTGACACTCTCCCTACCTAGAGTTTTCTGTCCCTAGAAAAAATGTTTTTTTAAAGCACACTATAGCACAAGGAGAATTCCCCTCACTTTCCTTCTTTTTTCCTAGAAACAAGGACTCGCACAGTGAAAGAAACTGACACTCTCCCTACCTAGAGTTTTCTGTCCCTAGAAAATTTTTTTTTTTAAAGCACACTATAGCACAAGGAGAATTCCCCTCACTTTCCTTCTTTTTTCCTAGAAACAAGGACTCGCACAGTGAAAGAAACTGACACTCTCCCTACCTAGAGTTTTCTGTCCCTAGAAAAAATGTTTTTTTAAAGCACACTATAGCACAAGGAGAATTCCCCTCACTTTCCTTCTTTTTTCCTAGAAACAAGGACTCGCACAGTGAAAGAAACTGACACTCTCCCTACCTAGAGTTTTCTGTCCCTAGAATTTTTTTTTTTTTAAAGCACACTATAGCACAAGGAGAATTCCCCTCACTTTCCTTCTTTTTTCCTAGAAACAAGGACTCGCACAGTGAAAGAAACTGACACTCTCCCTACCTAGAGTTTTCTGTCCCTAGAAAAAATGTTTTTTTAAAGCACACTATAGCACAAGGAGAATTCCCCTCACTTTCCTTCTTTTTTCCTAGAAACAAGGACTCGCACAGTGAAAGAAACTGACACTCTCCCTACCTAGAGTTTTCTGTCCCTAGAAATTTTTTTTTTTTAAAGCACACTATAGCACAAGGAGAATTCCCCTCACTTTCCTTCTTTTTTCCTAGAAACAAGGACTCGCACAGTGAAAGAAACTGACACTCTCCCTACCTAGAGTTTTCTGTCCCTAGAATTTTTTTTTTTTTAAAGCACACTATAGCACAAGGAGAATTCCCCTCACTTTCCTTCTTTTTTCCTAGAAACAAGGACTCGCACAGTGAAAGAAACTGACACTCTCCCTACCTAGAGTTTTCTGTCCCTAGAAAAAATGTTTTTTTAAAGCACACTATAGCACAAGGAGAATTCCCCTCACTTTCCTTCTTTTTTCCTAGAAACAAGGACTCGCACAGTGAAAGAAACTGACACTCTCCCTACCTAGAGTTTTCTGTCCCTAGAAAAAATGTTTTTTTAAAGCACACTATAGCACAAGGAGAATTCCCCTCACTTTCCTTCTTTGTCCCTAGAAACAAGGACTCGCACAGTGAAAGAAACTGACACTCTCCCTACCTAGAGTTTTCTGTCCCTAGAAAAAATGTTTTTTTAAAGCACACTATAGCACAAGGAGAATTCCCCTCACTTTCCTTCTTTTTTCCTAGAAACAAGGACTCGCACAGTGAAAGAAACTGACACTCTCCCTACCTAGAGTTTTCTGTCCCTAGAAAAAATGTTTTTTTAAAGCACACTATAGCACAAGGAGAATTCCCCTCACTTTCCTTCTTTTTTCCTAGAAACAAGGACTCGCACAGTGAAAGAAACTGACACTCTCCCTACCTAGAGTTTTCTGTCCCTAGAAATTTTTTTTTTTTAAAGCACACTATAGCACAAGGAGAATTCCCCTCACTTTCCTTCTTTTTTCCTAGAAACAAGGACTCGCACAGTGAAAGAAACTGACACTCTCCCTACCTAGAGTTTTCTGTCCCTAGAATTTTTTTTTTTTTAAAGCACACTATAGCACAAGGAGAATTCCCCTCACTTTCCTTCTTTTTTCCTAGAAACAAGGACTCGCACAGTGAAAGAAACTGACACTCTCCCTACCTAGAGTTTTCTGTCCCTAGAAAAAATGTTTTTTTAAAGCACACTATAGCACAAGGAGAATTCCCCTCACTTTCCTTCTTTTTTCCTAGAAACAAGGACTCGCACAGTGAAAGAAACTGACACTCTCCCTACCTAGAGTTTTCTGTCCCTAGAAAATTTTTTTTTTTAAAGCACACTATAGCACAAGGAGAATTCCCCTCACTTTCCTTCTTTTTTCCTAGAAACAAGGACTCGCACAGTGAAAGAAACTGACACTCTCCCTACCTAGAGTTTTCTGTCCCTAGAAAAAATGTTTTTTTAAAGCACACTATAGCACAAGGAGAATTCCCCTCACTTTCCTTCTTTTTTCCTAGAAACAAGGACTCGCACAGTGAAAGAAACTGACACTCTCCCTACCTAGAGTTTTCTGTCCCTAGAATTTTTTTTTTTTTAAAGCACACTATAGCACAAGGAGAATTCCCCTCACTTTCCTTCTTTTTTCCTAGAAACAAGGACTCGCACAGTGAAAGAAACTGACACTCTCCCTACCTAGAGTTTTCTGTCCCTAGAAAAAATGTTTTTTTAAAGCACACTATAGCACAAGGAGAATTCCCCTCACTTTCCTTCTTTTTTCCTAGAAACAAGGACTCGCACAGTGAAAGAAACTGACACTCTCCCTACCTAGAGTTTTCTGTCCCTAGAAAAAATGTTTTTTTAAAGCACACTATAGCACAAGGAGAATTCCCCTCACTTTCCTTCTTTTTTCCTAGAAACAAGGACTCGCACAGTGAAAGAAACTGACACTCTCCCTACCTAGAGTTTTCTGTCCCTAGAATTTTTTTTTTTAAAGCACACTATAGCACAAGGAGAATTCCCCTCACTTTCCTTCTTTTTTCCTAGAAACAAGGACTCGCACAGTGAAAGAAACTGACACTCTCCCTACCTAGAGTTTTCTGTCCCTAGAAAAAATGTTTTTTTAAAGCACACTATAGCACAAGGAGAATTCCCCTCACTTTCCTTCTTTTTTCCTAGAAACAAGGACTCGCACAGTGAAAGAAACTGACACTCTCCCTACCTAGAGTTTTCTGTCCCTAGAAAAAATGTTTTTTTAAAGCACACTATAGCACAAGGAGAATTCCCCTCACTTTCCTTCTTTGTCCCTAGAAACAAGGACTCGCACAGTGAAAGAAACTGACACTCTCCCTACCTAGAGTTTTCTGTCCCTAGAAAAAATGTTTTTTTAAAGCACACTATAGCACAAGGAGAATTCCCCTCACTTTCCTTCTTTTTTCCTGGAAACAAGGACTCGCACAGTGAAAGAAACTGACACTCTCCCTACCTAGAGTTTTCTGTCCCTAGAAATTTTTTTTTTTAAAGCACACTATAGCACAAGGAGAATTCCCCTCACTTTCCTTCTTTTTTCCTAGAAACAAGGACTCGCACAGTGAAAGAAACTGACACTCTCCCTACCTAGAGTTTTCTGTCCCTAGAAATTTTTTTTTTTTAAAGCACACTATAGCACAAGGAGAATTCCCCTCACTTTCCTTCTTTTTTCCTAGAAACAAGGACTCGCACAGTGAAAGAAACTGACACTCTCCCTACCTAGAGTTTTCTGTCCCTAGAAAAAATGTTTTTTTAAAGCACACTATAGCACAAGGAGAATTCCCCTCACTTTCCTTCTTTGTCCCTAGAAACAAGGACTCGCACAGTGAAAGAAACTGACACTCTCCCTACCTAGAGTTTTCTGTCCCTAGAAAAATTGTTTTTTTAAAGCACACTATAGCACAAGGAGAATTCCCCTCACTTTCCTTCTTTGTCCCTAGAAACAAGGACTCGCACAGTGAAAGAAACTGACACTCTCCCTACCTAGAGTTTTCTGTCCCTAGAATTTTTTTTTTTTTAAAGCACACTATAGCACAAGGAGAATTCCCCTCACTTTCCTTCTTTTTTCCTAGAAACAAGGACTCGCACAGTGAAAGAAACTGACACTCTCCCTACCTAGAGTTTTCTGTCCCTAGAAAAAATGTTTTTTTAAAGCACACTATAGCACAAGGAGAATTCCCCTCACTTTCCTTCTTTGTCCCTAGAAACAAGGACTCGCACAGTGAAAGAAACTGACACTCTCCCTACCTAGAGTTTTCTGTCCCTAGAATTTTTTTTTTTTAAAGCACACTATAGCACAAGGAGAATTCCCCTCACTTTCCTTCTTTTTTCCTAGAAACAAGGACTCGCACAGTGAAAGAAACTGACACTCTCCCTACCTAGAGTTTTCTGTCCCTAGAAATTTTTTTTTTTTAAAGCACACTATAGCACAAGGAGAAATCCCCTCACTTTCCTTCTTTTTTCCTAGAAACAAGGACTCGCACAGTGAAAGAAACTGACACTCTCCCTACCTAGAGTTTTCTGTCCCTAGAAAAATTTTTTTTTTAAAGCACACTATAGCACAAGGAGAATTCCCCTCACTTTCCTTCTTTTTTCCTAGAAACAAGGACTCGCACAGTGAAAGAAACTGACACTCTCCCTACCTAGAGTTTTCTGTCCCTAGAAATTTTTTTTTTTTAAAGCACACTATAGCACAAGGAGAATTCCCCTCACTTTCCTTCTTTTTTCCTAGAAACAAGGACTCGCACAGTGAAAGAAACTGACACTCTCCCTACCTAGAGTTTTCTGTCCCTAGAAATTTTTTTTTTTTAAAGCACACTATAGCACAAGGAGAATTCCCCTCACTTTCCTTCTTTTTTCCTAGAAACAAGGACTCGCACAGTGAAAGAAACTGACACTCTCCCTACCTAGAGTTTTCTGTCCCTAGAAAAAATGTTTTTTTAAAGCACACTATAGCACAAGGAGAATTCCCCTCACTTTCCTTCTTTTTTCCTAGAAACAAGGACTCGCACAGTGAAAGAAACTGACACTCTCCCTACCTAGAGTTTTCTGTCCCTAGAATTTTTTTTTCTTTTAAAGCACACTATAGCACAAGGAGAATTCCCCTCACTTTCCTTCTTTTTTCCTAGAAACAAGGACTCGCACAGTGAAAGAAACTGACACTCTCCCTACCTAGAGTTTTCTGTCCCTAGAAAAAATGTTTTTTTAAAGCACACTATAGCACAAGGAGAATTCCCCTCACTTTCCTTCTTTGTCCCTAGAAACAAGGACTCGCACAGTGAAAGAAACTGACACTCTCCCTACCTAGAGTTTTCTGTCCCTAGAAATTTTTTTTTTTTAAAGCACACTATAGCACAAGGAGAATTCCCCTCACTTTCCTTCTTTTTTCCTAGAAACAAGGACTCGCACAGTGAAAGAAACTGACACTCTCCCTACCTAGAGTTTTCTGTCCCTAGAAAAAATTTTTTTTTAAAGCACACTATAGCACAAGGAGAATTCCCCTCACTTTCCTTCTTTTTTCCTAGAAACAAGGACTCGCACAGTGAAAGAAACTGACACTCTCCCTACCTAGAGTTTTCTGTCCCTAGAAATTTTTTTTTTTTAAAGCACACTATAGCACAAGGAGAATTCCCCTCACTTTCCTTCTTTTTTCCTAGAAACAAGGACTCGCACAGTGAAAGAAACTGACACTCTCCCTACCTAGAGTTTTCTGTCCCTAGAATTTTTTTTTTTTTAAAGCACACTATAGCACAAGGAGAATTCCCCTCACTTTCCTTCTTTTTTCCTAGAAACAAGGACTCGCACAGTGAAAGAAACTGACACTCTCCCTACCTAGAGTTTTCTGTCCCTAGAAAAAATGTTTTTTTAAAGCACACTATAGCACAAGGAGAATTCCCCTCACTTTCCTTCTTTTTTCCTAGAAACAAGGACTCGCACAGTGAAAGAAACTGACACTCTCCCTACCTAGAGTTTTCTGTCCCTAGAAAAAATGTTTTTTTAAAGCACACTATAGCACAAGGAGAATTCCCCTCACTTTCCTTCTTTGTCCCTAGAAACAAGGACTCGCACAGTGAAAGAAACTGACACTCTCCCTACCTAGAGTTTTCTGTCCCTAGAAAAAATGTTTTTTTAAAGCACACTATAGCACAAGGAGAATTCCCCTCACTTTCCTTCTTTTTTCCTAGAAACAAGGACTCGCACAGTGAAAGAAACTGACACTCTCCCTACCTAGAGTTTTCTGTCCCTAGAAAAAATGTTTTTTTAAAGCACACTATAGCACAAGGAGAATTCCCCTCACTTTCCTTCTTTTTTCCTAGAAACAAGGACTCGCACAGTGAAAGAAACTGACACTCTCCCTACCTAGAGTTTTCTGTCCCTAGAATTTTTTTTTTTTTAAAGCACACTATAGCACAAGGAGAATTCCCCTCACTTTCCTTCTTTTTTCCTAGAAACAAGGACTCGCACAGTGAAAGAAACTGACACTCTCCCTACCTAGAGTTTTCTGTCCCTAGAAAAAATGTTTTTTTAAAGCACACTATAGCACAAGGAGAATTCCCCTCACTTTCCTTCTTTTTTCCTAGAAACAAGGACTCGCACAGTGAAAGAAACTGACACTCTCCCTACCTAGAGTTTTCTGTCCCTAGAAATTTTTTTTTTTTAAAGCACACTATAGCACAAGGAGAATTCCCCTCACTTTCCTTCTTTTTTCCTAGAAACAAGGACTCGCACAGTGAAAGAAACTGACACTCTCCCTACCTAGAGTTTTCTGTCCCTAGAAAAAATGTTTTTTTAAAGCACACTATAGCACAAGGAGAATTCCCCTCACTTTCCTTCTTTTTTCCTAGAAACAAGGACTCGCACAGTGAAAGAAACTGACACTCTCCCTACCTAGAGTTTTCTGTCCCTAGAATTTTTTTTTTTTTAAAGCACACTATAGCACAAGGAGAATTCCCCTCACTTTCCTTCTTTTTTCCTAGAAACAAGGACTCGCACAGTGAAAGAAACTGACACTCTCCCTACCTAGAGTTTTCTGTCCCTAGAAAAAATGTTTTTTTAAAGCACACTATAGCACAAGGAGAATTCCCCTCACTTTCCTTCTTTTTTCCTAGAAACAAGGACTCGCACAGTGAAAGAAACTGACACTCTCCCTACCTAGAGTTTTCTGTCCCTAGAAAAATTTTTTTTTTAAAGCACACTATAGCACAAGGAGAATTCCCCTCACTTTCCTTCTTTTTTCCTAGAAACAAGGACTCGCACAGTGAAAGAAACTGACACTCTCCCTACCTAGAGTTTTCTGTCCCTAGAATTTTTTTTTTTTTAAAGCACACTATAGCACAAGGAGAATTCCCCTCACTTTCCTTCTTTTTTCCTAGAAACAAGGACTCGCACAGTGAAAGAAACTGACACTCTCCCTACCTAGAGTTTTCTGTCCCTAGAAAAAATGTTTTTTTAAAGCACACTATAGCACAAGGAGAATTCCCCTCACTTTCCTTCTTTTTTCCTAGAAACAAGGACTCGCACAGTGAAAGAAACTGACACTCTCCCTACCTAGAGTTTTCTGTCCCTAGAAAAAATGTTTTTTTAAAGCACACTATAGCACAAGGAGAATTCCCCTCACTTTCCTTCTTTGTCCCTAGAAACAAGGACTCGCACAGTGAAAGAAACTGACACTCTCCCTACCTAGAGTTTTCTGTCCCTAGAAAAAATGTTTTTTTAAAGCACACTATAGCACAAGGAGAATTCCCCTCACTTTCCTTCTTTTTTCCTAGAAACAAGGACTCGCACAGTGAAAGAAACTGACACTCTCCCTACCTAGAGTTTTCTGTCCCTAGAAAAAATGTTTTTTTAAAGCACACTATAGCACAAGGAGAATTCCCCTCACTTTCCTTCTTTTTTCCTAGAAACAAGGACTCGCACAGTGAAAGAAACTGACACTCTCCCTACCTAGAGTTTTCTGTCCCTAGAAATTTTTTTTTTTTAAAGCACACTATAGCACAAGGAGAATTCCCCTCACTTTCCTTCTTTTTTCCTAGAAACAAGGACTCGCACAGTGAAAGAAACTGACACTCTCCCTACCTAGAGTTTTCTGTCCCTAGAAAAAATGTTTTTTTAAAGCACACTATAGCACAAGGAGAATTCCCCTCACTTTCCTTCTTTTTTCCTAGAAACAAGGACTCGCACAGTGAAAGAAACTGACACTCTCCCTACCTAGAGTTTTCTGTCCCTAGAAAATTTTTTTTTTTAAAGCACACTATAGCACAAGGAGAATTCCCCTCACTTTCCTTCTTTTTTCCTAGAAACAAGGACTCGCACAGTGAAAGAAACTGACACTCTCCCTACCTAGAGTTTTCTGTCCCTAGAAAAAATGTTTTTTTAAAGCACACTATAGCACAAGGAGAATTCCCCTCACTTTCCTTCTTTTTTCCTAGAAACAAGGACTCGCACAGTGAAAGAAACTGACACTCTCCCTACCTAGAGTTTTCTGTCCCTAGAATTTTTTTTTTTTTAAAGCACACTATAGCACAAGGAGAATTCCCCTCACTTTCCTTCTTTTTTCCTAGAAACAAGGACTCGCACAGTGAAAGAAACTGACACTCTCCCTACCTAGAGTTTTCTGTCCCTAGAAAAAATGTTTTTTTAAAGCACACTATAGCACAAGGAGAATTCCCCTCACTTTCCTTCTTTTTTCCTAGAAACAAGGACTCGCACAGTGAAAGAAACTGACACTCTCCCTACCTAGAGTTTTCTGTCCCTAGAAAAAATGTTTTTTTAAAGCACACTATAGCACAAGGAGAATTCCCCTCACTTTCCTTCTTTTTTCCTAGAAACAAGGACTCGCACAGTGAAAGAAACTGACACTCTCCCTACCTAGAGTTTTCTGTCCCTAGAATTTTTTTTTTTAAAGCACACTATAGCACAAGGAGAATTCCCCTCACTTTCCTTCTTTTTTCCTAGAAACAAGGACTCGCACAGTGAAAGAAACTGACACTCTCCCTACCTAGAGTTTTCTGTCCCTAGAAAAAATGTTTTTTTAAAGCACACTATAGCACAAGGAGAATTCCCCTCACTTTCCTTCTTTTTTCCTAGAAACAAGGACTCGCACAGTGAAAGAAACTGACACTCTCCCTACCTAGAGTTTTCTGTCCCTAGAAAAAATGTTTTTTTAAAGCACACTATAGCACAAGGAGAATTCCCCTCACTTTCCTTCTTTGTCCCTAGAAACAAGGACTCGCACAGTGAAAGAAACTGACACTCTCCCTACCTAGAGTTTTCTGTCCCTAGAAAAAATGTTTTTTTAAAGCACACTATAGCACAAGGAGAATTCCCCTCACTTTCCTTCTTTTTTCCTGGAAACAAGGACTCGCACAGTGAAAGAAACTGACACTCTCCCTACCTAGAGTTTTCTGTCCCTAGAAATTTTTTTTTTTAAAGCACACTATAGCACAAGGAGAATTCCCCTCACTTTCCTTCTTTTTTCCTAGAAACAAGGACTCGCACAGTGAAAGAAACTGACACTCTCCCTACCTAGAGTTTTCTGTCCCTAGAAATTTTTTTTTTTTAAAGCACACTATAGCACAAGGAGAATTCCCCTCACTTTCCTTCTTTTTTCCTAGAAACAAGGACTCGCACAGTGAAAGAAACTGACACTCTCCCTACCTAGAGTTTTCTGTCCCTAGAAAAAATGTTTTTTTAAAGCACACTATAGCACAAGGAGAATTCCCCTCACTTTCCTTCTTTGTCCCTAGAAACAAGGACTCGCACAGTGAAAGAAACTGACACTCTCCCTACCTAGAGTTTTCTGTCCCTAGAAAAATTGTTTTTTTAAAGCACACTATAGCACAAGGAGAATTCCCCTCACTTTCCTTCTTTGTCCCTAGAAACAAGGACTCGCACAGTGAAAGAAACTGACACTCTCCCTACCTAGAGTTTTCTGTCCCTAGAATTTTTTTTTTTTTAAAGCACACTATAGCACAAGGAGAATTCCCCTCACTTTCCTTCTTTTTTCCTAGAAACAAGGACTCGCACAGTGAAAGAAACTGACACTCTCCCTACCTAGAGTTTTCTGTCCCTAGAAAAAATGTTTTTTTAAAGCACACTATAGCACAAGGAGAATTCCCCTCACTTTCCTTCTTTGTCCCTAGAAACAAGGACTCGCACAGTGAAAGAAACTGACACTCTCCCTACCTAGAGTTTTCTGTCCCTAGAATTTTTTTTTTTAAAGCACACTATAGCACAAGGAGAATTCCCCTCACTTTCCTTCTTTTTTCCTAGAAACAAGGACTCGCACAGTGAAAGAAACTGACACTCTCCCTACCTAGAGTTTTCTGTCCCTAGAAATTTTTTTTTTTTAAAGCACACTATAGCACAAGGAGAAATCCCCTCACTTTCCTTCTTTTTTCCTAGAAACAAGGACTCGCACAGTGAAAGAAACTGACACTCTCCCTACCTAGAGTTTTCTGTCCCTAGAAAAAATTTTTTTTTAAAGCACACTATAGCACAAGGAGAATTCCCCTCACTTTCCTTCTTTTTTCCTAGAAACAAGGACTCGCACAGTGAAAGAAACTGACACTCTCCCTACCTAGAGTTTTCTGTCCCTAGAAATTTTTTTTTTTTAAAGCACACTATAGCACAAGGAGAATTCCCCTCACTTTCCTTCTTTTTTCCTAGAAACAAGGACTCGCACAGTGAAAGAAACTGACACTCTCCCTACCTAGAGTTTTCTGTCCCTAGAAATTTTTTTTTTTTAAAGCACACTATAGCACAAGGAGAATTCCCCTCACTTTCCTTCTTTTTTCCTAGAAACAAGGACTCGCACAGTGAAAGAAACTGACACTCTCCCTACCTAGAGTTTTCTGTCCCTAGAAAAAATGTTTTTTTAAAGCACACTATAGCACAAGGAGAATTCCCCTCACTTTCCTTCTTTTTTCCTAGAAACAAGGACTCGCACAGTGAAAGAAACTGACACTCTCCCTACCTAGAGTTTTCTGTCCCTAGAATTTTTTTTTTTAAAGCACACTATAGCACAAGGAGAATTCCCCTCACTTTCCTTCTTTTTTCCTAGAAACAAGGACTCGCACAGTGAAAGAAACTGACACTCTCCCTACCTAGAGTTTTCTGTCCCTAGAAAAAATGTTTTTTTAAAGCACACTATAGCACAAGGAGAATTCCCCTCACTTTCCTTCTTTTTTCCTAGAAACAAGGACTCGCACAGTGAAAGAAACTGACACTCTCCCTACCTAGAGTTTTCTGTCCCTAGAAAAAATGTTTTTTTAAAGCACACTATAGCACAAGGAGAATTCCCCTCACTTTCCTTCTTTGTCCCTAGAAACAAGGACTCGCACAGTGAAAGAAACTGACACTCTCCCTACCTAGAGTTTTCTGTCCCTAGAAAAAATGTTTTTTTAAAGCACACTATAGCACAAGGAGAATTCCCCTCACTTTCCTTCTTTTTTCCTGGAAACAAGGACTCGCACAGTGAAAGAAACTGACACTCTCCCTACCTAGAGTTTTCTGTCCCTAGAAATTTTTTTTTTTTAAAGCACACTATAGCACAAGGAGAATTCCCCTCACTTTCCTTCTTTTTTCCTAGAAACAAGGACTCGCACAGTGAAAGAAACTGACACTCTCCCTACCTAGAGTTTTCTGTCCCTAGAAATTTTTTTTTTTAAAGCACACTATAGCACAAGGAGAATTCCCCTCACTTTCCTTCTTTTTTCCTAGAAACAAGGACTCGCACAGTGAAAGAAACTGACACTCTCCCTACCTAGAGTTTTCTGTCCCTAGAAAAAATGTTTTTTTAAAGCACACTATAGCACAAGGAGAATTCCCCTCACTTTCCTTCTTTGTCCCTAGAAACAAGGACTCGCACAGTGAAAGAAACTGACACTCTCCCTACCTAGAGTTTTCTGTCCCTAGAAAAATTGTTTTTTTAAAGCACACTATAGCACAAGGAGAATTCCCCTCACTTTCCTTCTTTGTCCCTAGAAACAAGGACTCGCACAGTGAAAGAAACTGACACTCTCCCTACCTAGAGTTTTCTGTCCCTAGAAATTTTTTTTTTTTAAAGCACACTATAGCACAAGGAGAATTCCCCTCACTTTCCTTCTTTTTTCCTAGAAACAAGGACTCGCACAGTGAAAGAAACTGACACTCTCCCTACCTAGAGTTTTCTGTCCCTAGAAAAAATGTTTTTTTAAAGCACACTATAGCACAAGGAGAATTCCCCTCACTTTCCTTCTTTGTCCCTAGAAACAAGGACTCGCACAGTGAAAGAAACTGACACTCTCCCTACCTAGAGTTTTCTGTCCCTAGAATTTTTTTTTTTTAAAGCACACTATAGCACAAGGAGAATTCCCCTCACTTTCCTTCTTTTTTCCTAGAAACAAGGACTCGCACAGTGAAAGAAACTGACACTCTCCCTACCTAGAGTTTTCTGTCCCTAGAATTTTTTTTTTTTTAAAGCACACTATAGCACAAGGAGAAATCCCCTCACTTTCCTTCTTTTTTCCTAGAAACAAGGACTCGCACAGTGAAAGAAACTGACACTCTCCCTACCTAGAGTTTTCTGTCCCTAGAAAAAATTTTTTTTTAAAGCACACTATAGCACAAGGAGAATTCCCCTCACTTTCCTTCTTTTTTCCTAGAAACAAGGACTCGCACAGTGAAAGAAACTGACACTCTCCCTACCTAGAGTTTTCTGTCCCTAGAATTTTTTTTTTTTTAAAGCACACTATAGCACAAGGAGAATTCCCCTCACTTTCCTTCTTTTTTCCTAGAAACAAGGACTCGCACAGTGAAAGAAACTGACACTCTCCCTACCTAGAGTTTTCTGTCCCTAGAAAAAATGTTTTTTTAAAGCACACTATAGCACAAGGAGAATTCCCCTCACTTTCCTTCTTTTTTCCTAGAAACAAGGACTCGCACAGTGAAAGAAACTGACACTCTCCCTACCTAGAGTTTTCTGTCCCTAGAAAAAATGTTTTTTTAAAGCACACTATAGCACAAGGAGAATTCCCCTCACTTTCCTTCTTTGTCCCTAGAAACAAGGACTCGCACAGTGAAAGAAACTGACACTCTCCCTACCTAGAGTTTTCTGTCCCTAGAAAAAATGTTTTTTTAAAGCACACTATAGCACAAGGAGAATTCCCCTCACTTTCCTTCTTTTTTCCTAGAAACAAGGACTCGCACAGTGAAAGAAACTGACACTCTCCCTACCTAGAGTTTTCTGTCCCTAGAAAAAATGTTTTTTTAAAGCACACTATAGCACAAGGAGAATTCCCCTCACTTTCCTTCTTTTTTCCTAGAAACAAGGACTCGCACAGTGAAAGAAACTGACACTCTCCCTACCTAGAGTTTTCTGTCCCTAGAAATTTTTTTTTTTTAAAGCACACTATAGCACAAGGAGAATTCCCCTCACTTTCCTTCTTTTTTCCTAGAAACAAGGACTCGCACAGTGAAAGAAACTGACACTCTCCCTACCTAGAGTTTTCTGTCCCTAGAAAAAATGTTTTTTTAAAGCACACTATAGCACAAGGAGAATTCCCCTCACTTTCCTTCTTTTTTCCTAGAAACAAGGACTCGCACAGTGAAAGAAACTGACACTCTCCCTACCTAGAGTTTTCTGTCCCTAGAAATTTTTTTTTTTTAAAGCACACTATAGCACAAGGAGAATTCCCCTCACTTTCCTTCTTTTTTCCTAGAAACAAGGACTCGCACAGTGAAAGAAACTGACACTCTCCCTACCTAGAGTTTTCTGTCCCTAGAAAAAATGTTTTTTTAAAGCACACTATAGCACAAGGAGAATTCCCCTCACTTTCCTTCTTTTTTCCTAGAAACAAGGACTCGCACAGTGAAAGAAACTGACACTCTCCCTACCTAGAGTTTTCTGTCCCTAGAATTTTTTTTTTTTTAAAGCACACTATAGCACAAGGAGAATTCCCCTCACTTTCCTTCTTTTTTCCTAGAAACAAGGACTCGCACAGTGAAAGAAACTGACACTCTCCCTACCTAGAGTTTTCTGTCCCTAGAAAAAATGTTTTTTTAAAGCACACTATAGCACAAGGAGAATTCCCCTCACTTTCCTTCTTTTTTCCTAGAAACAAGGACTCGCACAGTGAAAGAAACTGACACTCTCCCTACCTAGAGTTTTCTGTCCCTAGAAAAAATGTTTTTTTAAAGCACACTATAGCACAAGGAGAATTCCCCTCACTTTCCTTCTTTTTTCCTAGAAACAAGGACTCGCACAGTGAAAGAAACTGACACTCTCCCTACCTAGAGTTTTCTGTCCCTAGAAATTTTTTTTTTTTAAAGCACACTATAGCACAAGGAGAATTCCCCTCACTTTCCTTCTTTTTTCCTAGAAACAAGGACTCGCACAGTGAAAGAAACTGACACTCTCCCTACCTAGAGTTTTCTGTCCCTAGAAAAAATGTTTTTTTAAAGCACACTATAGCACAAGGAGAATTCCCCTCACTTTCCTTCTTTTTTCCTAGAAACAAGGACTCGCACAGTGAAAGAAACTGACACTCTCCCTACCTAGAGTTTTCTGTCCCTAGAAAAAATGTTTTTTTAAAAGCACACTATAGCACAAGGAGAATTCCCCTCACTTTCCTTCTTTGTCCCTAGAAACAAGGACTCGCACAGTGAAAGAAACTGACACTCTCCCTACCTAGAGTTTTCTGTCCCTAGAAAAAATGTTTTTTTAAAGCACACTATAGCACAAGGAGAATTCCCCTCACTTTCCTTCTTTTTTCCTAGAAACAAGGACTCGCACAGTGAAAGAAACTGACACTCTCCCTACCTAGAGTTTTCTGTCCCTAGTGTGACAGCAGGAAGGTAAAGTCACCTGGTTGCATCCAGGGGGGTAGATATATTTCGCCCAGATTCAGGCTTTACGCCGACTTATACAACTAGGTGGAGAGTTGTATAAGGCTAGTGGGCTCATGGATGACTCATACCTCTAGGGAGAGTGTGGGGCGTCGTACAGACAGGGAGTTGATGAGGCCAGCTGAAGCTTGTCAGCTCATTTAGGCCTCTATAAGAACTCCCAGATTCATTAGGTGTTAGCTCATGCCTGGAACCAGACCTGTGTGGACTGTCTAGGGAGAGTGAACCCCTGTGCGGTGAGAAAAAGCCTGTGTGGCTATTTGCTTGGACATTTAAAACCAGGGACTTAGGGACTAGGACAGCACTAGGCTGATCCCAGTTGTTAGTTAGGAAACCTGTATGTTTAGTCAGAGGTCAACTTGACCAGGATTTATTTTGGTTATGTTTCTTTTGCTTTGCTGTGTTTTGTCACTGTAAATAGAAAATAAACCGCACCTTTTTGATTTTGAAAACCACAACCTCCGTTTGCTGGGCCTGTTTTGTGTGGGGAGCCCATCCCGGGGGTCACACACACCCGCTGCCGAGCTAACCCCCTCACAGTTGGTGGAGAACCAGTGGCAGTTTTTTTAAGCCAGCATGGAGGAGATACTGAAACAGCTGGCTCTAGCAAATGCCAATCAACAGCAGACAAATGCAGGTTTGCAAAGGAGCCTTGCAGCCCAGCAGCAAGCTCATCAACAAGCCCAGCAGCAATCTGAGGCCCGCTTCATAGACCTGTTACAGAAGCAAGAGCAGAGACTACAACAAATGGAAGCAGTAATGCAGCAACGTCCGCAGACCAGTGAGGAAAGCCGTCCCACTAATACCGCGTCCTTTGGGGTGAGTCGTTTATTGACAAAAATGACTGGAGAGGATGATCCAGAGGTATTTTTGACCACATTTGAAAGGACTGCTGAAAGAGAAAAGTGGCCTGAGGAGCAGTGGGCTGGACTGGTGGCTCCTCTGTTAACTGGTGAATCGCAGAAGGCTTACTATGACCTAGAGCCTGACCAAGCAAAAGACTATGTGATGCTAAAAGCTGAAATATTGGCAAGGCTGGGTGTCACCCAGGCTGTCCGGGCTCAGCGTGTGCATAACTGGACTTTCCAGCTTGGAAAACCCCCCAGGTCTCAAATGTATGATCTCATTCACCTGAGCAGAAAGTGGCTACAGCCAGAGACTTTGTCCGCACCAAAGATTGTGGAACGTGTTGTAATGGATTGGTTTTTGAGAGCTCTTCCTACTGCCATCCAAAAGTGGGTAAGCCATGGAGACCCAGAGACGGCCGATGGTCTTGTGGATCATGTGGAGAAATACTTGGCTACAGAGAACCTGACGGCCTCTTCCAGAGACACTCGGACTTTCCACCCTAAGACCAGACCATCCCCAGGGGCGGATAAGAGGATTCCAAGGAGTGAGGGTGGAGAGAGTGAGAGGGTGGGAGCTCTACCCCAAGTTTGGCGAGAACAGCCTGGGAAATCAGCGGCTCAAGAGGCGGCAAGAAGGATCGTTTGCTACCGCTGCCGGCAAGCGGGACATATTGCAGCCAATTGCCCGGTTGTGGAGGAACCCATGCAGTGTAACTTTCTGACGGGCAGACGTCAGTCGCTGTGTGCGACAGTCGCATGCACTGCCATTCGAGGAACTGAGAAACATTTATGCAAAATGTGTGTTAATGGTAGAAATGTTGTGGTATTGCTGGATTCAGGTAGCCTTGTGACCCTGATAAAGGCTGAGTTAGTTAAAACAGAGGTCTCTGGGAATAGCAAGGTAGCTGTTATTTGTGTGCATGGGGACACCCGAGAGTATCCAGTGACTACAGTGTGTTTCGAGACCCCCAAAGGTACCCTCTCTCACCCAGTGGGCTTAGTATCTCAGTTACTGCATGACGCCATTGTGGGAAGGGATTTTCCGAAGTTCTGGGAACTGTGGGATGATCCTGAGCCCCTCACTGGTGCCCCTATGTACCAGGAATGTGATAGCCAGAACTCCCCTGAGAGTGGTGAGGACTCTCCGGAATTTCCCTTATCAGTATTGGCAGGGGAGACTCAAGAAACTGGAGAGGAGCCCACCTCCTCAGACGAAAACCTACCGTCTGTGGAGTTTTCTGATCTTGAGGTTCACAGGGAAAACTTTGCCACAGAACAGTTGAAAGACCCCGCCCTAATAAAGGCACGGGAAAACGTAGTGAAAATAGATGGCGAGTTAGTGAACCCAGATAATACCTGCACTTACCCATACTTCAGCGTAGAGAAGGACCTACTGTATCGGGTGGCAAAAAGGGCAGAAGAAACCGTTGAGCAGCTTGTGGTGCCCAAACCTTACAGGAAGTTGGTGTTGGAGTTGGCCCATGGGCACATTCTTGGAGGTCATCTGGGGACAGAGAAAACCCGAGAGAGGGTATTACAGAGATTCTATTGGCCGGGGGTGATGAAGGACGTAGAAAATTATTGTTCCTCCTGCCCTGTGTGTCAGAGGTTGGCCCCGATGCCACATTTCCGTAGCCCGCTGGTCCCTCTACCCATCATTGAGGTCCCGTTTGAGAGGATCGCCATGGATTTGGTAGGTCCTATAATCAAGTCCGCTAGGGGGCACCAGTACATATTAGTTATAATGGACTATGCCACCCGTTATCCAGAAGCGATCCCTCTCCGAAATACCTCGGCCAAAACCATAGCCAAAGAGCTATCTCTTGTTTTTAGCCGGGTGGGTATTTGTAAAGAACTGCTTACGGACCAAGGTACACCCTTTATGTCCCGGGTTATGAAAGAGCTGTGTAAATTGTTCAAAGTGACGCAATTGCGTACGTCTGTGTATCACCCCCAAACCGATGGGCTGGTTGAAAGATTCAACAAAACCCTAAAACAAATGTTGAAGAAAGTGGTGGATAGAGATGGAAAGGATTGGGACTGTTTACTTCCTTATTTGATGTTTGCTATTAGGGAGGTGCCCCAATCCTCTACGGGATTCTCCCCCTTTGAGTTACTGTATGGGAGACACCCAAGAGGGCTGTTGGATATTGCCAAGGAAACTTGGGAAAGTGAGAGTTCTCCCCACAGGAGTGTGATTGAGCATGTCGCCCTGATGCAAGATCGAATTGCACAGGTAATGCCCATCGTGAAGGAACATTTGGCCCAAGCGCAGTTGGCACAGCAGAGAGTGTACAACCGTGGAGCCAAGACCCGTACCTTTTCCCCGGGGGATAGGATATTGGTACTTGTCCCTACGGTTGAAAGTAAATTCCTTGCCAAATGGCAAGGCCCCTACGAGATAATGGAAAAAGTGAGCGAAGTGAATTACAAGGTCAGACAACCAGGAAGGCGAAAGCCCGAACAGATCTATCACGTTAATCTGTTGAAAGCCTGGAGGGATAGAGAGTCCCTAGTCGCAGACACTTGGTCACCAGCTCAAACTGGTTGCGTGATTCCTGAGGTTGGAATAGCAGCCACCTTGTCACAACCCCAACAACAGGAGGTTAAGGAGTTTGTGCTTCGCAACAAGGAGGTATTCTCTGAGCTGCCAGGACAAACATCGGGGGTAGAGCATGACATCATTACCCCGCCCGGTGAAAGGGTGAAGTTAAAACCCTATCGGATCCCAGAGGCTCGACGGGAGGCAATACGGGAGGAAGTACAGAAAATGCTGAACTTAGGGGTGATAGAGGAGTCCCAAAGTGATTGGTCTAGTCCCATCGTGTTGGTGCCTAAACCGGATGGGAGCTGGCGATTTTGTAACGATTTTCGTCAGTTGAACAAAGTTACAAAATTTGACACCTACCCCATGCCACGTATAGATGAGTTGATCGACCGGCTGGGAACAGCCCGATACATGACGACTCTTGACCTCACAAAAGGGTATTGGCAAATCCCCCTGGCCAAGTCGGCCAAAGAGAAAACCGCATTTGTAACCCCAGACGGGGCGTTCCAATATAAAAGAATGCCGTTCGGGTTACAGAATGCGCCGGCCACATTCCAGCGGAAAATGGACCAGATGCTGAGGCCCCATCGGAAGTATGCTGCGGCTTACCTGGATGACGTAATTGTCCATAGCACAGATTGGGCCTCACATCTGCCAAAAGTGCAAGCAGTCCTGGACTCTGTTCGGGAAGCGGGGTTTACGGCTAACCCCAAGAAGTGTACCATTGGGCAGGAGGAGGCCAAATATCTTGGGTACACCATTGGGAGGGGGGTAATAAAACCCCAACTCAACAAAGTCGAGGCCATCCAGAGTTGGCCACGTCCCAACAGCAAGAAGCAGGTACGAGCCTTTCTGGGAATCGCTGGGTATTATCGGCGATTCATTCCCCACTTTGCTTCTAAGGCTGTGCCCCTAACCAACCTGACGAAGGGGAAAGGGTCGGTCATGATTAAATGGACCCCCGAGGCTGAGGCAGCATTCCAATTCTTGAAACAAGCCTTATGTAGCCAGCCAGTGTTGTACTCACCCGACTTCTCTAAAGACTTTGTCGTACAAAGTGATGCGTCAGATGTGGGGTTAGGAGCAGTATTGTCCCAGGTCTGGAACGGGGAAGAGCACCCAGTCATTTACCTCAGCAGGAAGTTGAAGTCCCATGAGGTAAATTACGCCACCGTTGAAAAGGAGTGTTTAGCGGTGAAGTGGGCTCTAGATTCCCTTCGGTACTACCTGCTAGGTAGGCACTTTGACATGGTTACGGATCACGCTCCGTTAAAGTGGATGGCTCAAAACAAGGAAACAAATAGAAGAGTGAATAGGTGGTTCCTGGCCCTCCAGGAATTCAACTTCACAGTAAAGCATCGCCCTGGCGTTCAAATGGGGAATGTGGATGCTTTGTCTCGAGTACATGAATGCCTGATTGCTGGTGTTCCAACCCCGAGGTTAAAACAAGAGGGGGGGGTATGTGACAGCAGGAAGGTAAAGTCACCTGGTTGCATCCAGGGGGGTAGATATATTTCGCCCAGATTCAGGCTTTACGCCGACTTATACAACTAGGTGGAGAGTTGTATAAGGCTAGTGGGCTCATGGATGACTCATACCTCTAGGGAGAGTGTGGGGCGTCGTACAGACAGGGAGTTGATGAGGCCAGCTGAAGCTTGTCAGCTCATTTAGGCCTCTATAAGAACTCCCAGATTCATTAGGTGTTAGCTCATGCCTGGAACCAGACCTGTGTGGACTGTCTAGGGAGAGTGAACCCCTGTGCGGTGAGAAAAAGCCTGTGTGGCTATTTGCTTGGACATTTAAAACCAGGGACTTAGGGACTAGGACAGCACTAGGCTGATCCCAGTTGTTAGTTAGGAAACCTGTATGTTTAGTCAGAGGTCAACTTGACCAGGATTTATTTTGGTTATGTTTCTTTTGCTTTGCTGTGTTTTGTCACTGTAAATAGAAAATAAACCGCACCTTTTTGATTTTGAAAACCACAACCTCCGTTTGCTGGGCCTGTTTTGTGTGGGGAGCCCATCCCGGGGGTCACACACACCCGCTGCCGAGCTAACCCCCTCACACTAGAAAAAATGTTTTTTTAAAGCACACTATAGCACAAGGAGAATTCCCCTCACTTTCCTTCTTTTTTCCTAGAAACAAGGACTCGCACAGTGAAAGAAACTGACACTCTCCCTACCTAGAGTTTTCTGTCCCTAGAAAAAATGTTTTTTTAAAGCACACTATAGCACAAGGAGAATTCCCCTCACTTTCCTTCTTTGTCCCTAGAAACAAGGACTCGCACAGTGAAAGAAACTGACACTCTCCCTACCTAGAGTTTTCTGTCCCTAGAAAAAATGTTTTTTTAAAGCACACTATAGCACAAGGAGAATTCCCCTCACTTTCCTTCTTTGTCCCTAGAAACAAGGACTCGCACAGTGAAAGAAACTGACACTCTCCCTACCTAGAGTTTTCTGTCCCTAGAAAAAATGTTTTTTTAAAGCACACTATAGCACAAGGAGAATTCCCCTCACTTTCCTTCTTTGTCCCTAGAAACAAGGACTCGCACAGTGAAAGAAACTGACACTTGCCCTACCTAGAGTTTTCTGTCCCTAGAATTTTTTTTTTTTTAAAGCACACTATAGCACAAGGAGAATTCCCCTCACTTTCCTTCTTTTTTCCTAGAAACAAGGACTCGCACAGTGAAAGAAACTGACACTCTCCCTACCTAGAGTTTTCTGTCCCTAGAAAAAATGTTTTTTTAAAGCACACAAGGAGAATTCCCCTCACTTTCCTTCTTTGTCCCTAGAAACAAGGACTCGCACAGTGAAAGAAACTGACACTCTCCCTACCTAGAGTTTTCTGTCCCTAGAAATTTTTTTTTTTTAAAGCACACTATAGCACAAGGAGAATTCCCCTCACTTTCCTTCTTTTTTCCTAGAAACAAGGACTCGCACAGTGAAAGAAACTGACACTCTCCCTACCTAGAGTTTTCTGTCCCTAGAAAAAATGTTTTTTTAAAGCACACTATAGCACAAGGAGAATTCCCCTCACTTTCCTTCTTTTTTCCTAGAAACAAGGACTCGCACAGTGAAAGAAACTGACACTCTCCCTACCTAGAGTTTTCTGTCCCTAGAATTTTTTTTTTTTTAAAGCACACTATAGCACAAGGAGAATTCCCCTCACTTTCCTTCTTTTTTCCTAGAAACAAGGACTCGCACAGTGAAAGAAACTGACACTCTCCCTACCTAGAGTTTTCTGTCCCTAGAAAAAATGTTTTTTTAAAGCACACTATAGCACAAGGAGAATTCCCCTCACTTTCCTTCTTTTTTCCTAGAAACAAGGACTCGCACAGTGAAAGAAACTGACACTCTCCCTACCTAGAGTTTTCTGTCCCTAGAAAAAATGTTTTTTTAAAGCACACTATAGCACAAGGAGAATTCCCCTCACTTTCCTTCTTTTTTCCTGGAAACAAGGACTCGCACAGTGAAAGAAACTGACACTCTCCCTACCTAGAGTTTTCTGTCCCTAGAAATTTTTTTTTTTTAAAGCACACTATAGCACAAGGAGAATTCCCCTCACTTTCCTTCTTTTTTCCTAGAAACAAGGACTCGCACAGTGAAAGAAACTGACACTCTCCCTACCTAGAGTTTTCTGTCCCTAGAAATTTTTTTTTTTAAAGCACACTATAGCACAAGGAGAATTCCCCTCACTTTCCTTCTTTTTTCCTAGAAACAAGGACTCGCACAGTGAAAGAAACTGACACTCTCCCTACCTAGAGTTTTCTGTCCCTAGAAAAAATGTTTTTTTAAAGCACACTATAGCACAAGGAGAATTCCCCTCACTTTCCTTCTTTTTTCCTAGAAACAAGGACTCGCACAGTGAAAGAAACTGACACTCTCCCTACCTAGAGTTTTCTGTCCCTAGAAAAAATGTTTTTTTAAAGCACACTATAGCACAAGGAGAATTCCCCTCACTTTCCTTCTTTTTTCCTGGAAACAAGGACTCGCACAGTGAAAGAAACTGACACTCTCCCTACCTAGAGTTTTCTGTCCCTAGAAATTTTTTTTTTTTAAAGCACACTATAGCACAAGGAGAATTCCCCTCACTTTCCTTCTTTTTTCCTAGAAACAAGGACTCGCACAGTGAAAGAAACTGACACTCTCCCTACCTAGAGTTTTCTGTCCCTAGAAATTTTTTTTTTTAAAGCACACTATAGCACAAGGAGAATTCCCCTCACTTTCCTTCTTTTTTCCTAGAAACAAGGACTCGCACAGTGAAAGAAACTGACACTCTCCCTACCTAGAGTTTTCTGTCCCTAGAAAAAATGTTTTTTTAAAGCACACTATAGCACAAGGAGAATTCCCCTCACTTTCCTTCTTTGTCCCTAGAAACAAGGACTCGCACAGTGAAAGAAACTGACACTCTCCCTACCTAGAGTTTTCTGTCCCTAGAAAAATTGTTTTTTTAAAGCACACTATAGCACAAGGAGAATTCCCCTCACTTTCCTTCTTTGTCCCTAGAAACAAGGACTCGCACAGTGAAAGAAACTGACACTCTCCCTACCTAGAGTTTTCTGTCCCTAGAAATTTTTTTTTTTTAAAGCACACTATAGCACAAGGAGAATTCCCCTCACTTTCCTTCTTTTTTCCTAGAAACAAGGACTCGCACAGTGAAAGAAACTGACACTCTCCCTACCTAGAGTTTTCTGTCCCTAGAAAAAATGTTTTTTTAAAGCACACTATAGCACAAGGAGAATTCCCCTCACTTTCCTTCTTTGTCCCTAGAAACAAGGACTCGCACAGTGAAAGAAACTGACACTCTCCCTACCTAGAGTTTTCTGTCCCTAGAATTTTTTTTTTTTAAAGCACACTATAGCACAAGGAGAATTCCCCTCACTTTCCTTCTTTTTTCCTAGAAACAAGGACTCGCACAGTGAAAGAAACTGACACTCTCCCTACCTAGAGTTTTCTGTCCCTAGAATTTTTTTTTTTTTAAAGCACACTATAGCACAAGGAGAAATCCCCTCACTTTCCTTCTTTTTTCCTAGAAACAAGGACTCGCACAGTGAAAGAAACTGACACTCTCCCTACCTAGAGTTTTCTGTCCCTAGAAAAATTTTTTTTTTAAAGCACACTATAGCACAAGGAGAATTCCCCTCACTTTCCTTCTTTTTTCCTAGAAACAAGGACTCGCACAGTGAAAGAAACTGACACTCTCCCTACCTAGAGTTTTCTGTCCCTAGAATTTTTTTTTTTTTAAAGCACACTATAGCACAAGGAGAATTCCCCTCACTTTCCTTCTTTTTTCCTAGAAACAAGGACTCGCACAGTGAAAGAAACTGACACTCTCCCTACCTAGAGTTTTCTGTCCCTAGAAAAAATGTTTTTTTAAAGCACACTATAGCACAAGGAGAATTCCCCTCACTTTCCTTCTTTTTTCCTAGAAACAAGGACTCGCACAGTGAAAGAAACTGACACTCTCCCTACCTAGAGTTTTCTGTCCCTAGAAAAAATGTTTTTTTAAAGCACACTATAGCACAAGGAGAATTCCCCTCACTTTCCTTCTTTGTCCCTAGAAACAAGGACTCGCACAGTGAAAGAAACTGACACTCTCCCTACCTAGAGTTTTCTGTCCCTAGAAAAAATGTTTTTTTAAAGCACACTATAGCACAAGGAGAATTCCCCTCACTTTCCTTCTTTTTTCCTAGAAACAAGGACTCGCACAGTGAAAGAAACTGACACTCTCCCTACCTAGAGTTTTCTGTCCCTAGAAAAAATGTTTTTTTAAAGCACACTATAGCACAAGGAGAATTCCCCTCACTTTCCTTCTTTTTTCCTAGAAACAAGGACTCGCACAGTGAAAGAAACTGACACTCTCCCTACCTAGAGTTTTCTGTCCCTAGAAATTTTTTTTTTTTAAAGCACACTATAGCACAAGGAGAATTCCCCTCACTTTCCTTCTTTTTTCCTAGAAACAAGGACTCGCACAGTGAAAGAAACTGACACTCTCCCTACCTAGAGTTTTCTGTCCCTAGAAAAAATGTTTTTTTAAAGCACACTATAGCACAAGGAGAATTCCCCTCACTTTCCTTCTTTTTTCCTAGAAACAAGGACTCGCACAGTGAAAGAAACTGACACTCTCCCTACCTAGAGTCTTCTGTCCCTAGAAATTTTTTTTTTTTAAAGCACACTATAGCACAAGGAGAATTCCCCTCACTTTCCTTCTTTTTTCCTAGAAACAAGGACTCGCACAGTGAAAGAAACTGACACTCTCCCTACCTAGAGTTTTCTGTCCCTAGAAAAAATGTTTTTTTAAAGCACACTATAGCACAAGGAGAATTCCCCTCACTTTCCTTCTTTTTTCCTAGAAACAAGGACTCGCACAGTGAAAGAAACTGACACTCTCCCTACCTAGAGTTTTCTGTCCCTAGAATTTTTTTTTTTTTAAAGCACACTATAGCACAAGGAGAATTCCCCTCACTTTCCTTCTTTTTTCCTAGAAACAAGGACTCGCACAGTGAAAGAAACTGACACTCTCCCTACCTAGAGTTTTCTGTCCCTAGAAAAAATGTTTTTTTAAAGCACACTATAGCACAAGGAGAATTCCCCTCACTTTCCTTCTTTTTTCCTAGAAACAAGGACTCGCACAGTGAAAGAAACTGACACTCTCCCTACCTAGAGTTTTCTGTCCCTAGAAAAAATGTTTTTTTAAAGCACACTATAGCACAAGGAGAATTCCCCTCACTTTCCTTCTTTTTTCCTAGAAACAAGGACTCGCACAGTGAAAGAAACTGACACTCTCCCTACCTAGAGTTTTCTGTCCCTAGAAATTTTTTTTTTTTAAAGCACACTATAGCACAAGGAGAATTCCCCTCACTTTCCTTCTTTTTTCCTAGAAACAAGGACTCGCACAGTGAAAGAAACTGACACTCTCCCTACCTAGAGTTTTCTGTCCCTAGAAAAAATGTTTTTTTAAAGCACACTATAGCACAAGGAGAATTCCCCTCACTTTCCTTCTTTTTTCCTAGAAACAAGGACTCGCACAGTGAAAGAAACTGACACTCTCCCTACCTAGAGTTTTCTGTCCCTAGAAAAAATGTTTTTTTAAAAGCACACTATAGCACAAGGAGAATTCCCCTCACTTTCCTTCTTTGTCCCTAGAAACAAGGACTCGCACAGTGAAAGAAACTGACACTCTCCCTACCTAGAGTTTTCTGTCCCTAGAAAAAATGTTTTTTTAAAGCACACTATAGCACAAGGAGAATTCCCCTCACTTTCCTTCTTTTTTCCTAGAAACAAGGACTCGCACAGTGAAAGAAACTGACACTCTCCCTACCTAGAGTTTTCTGTCCCTAGTGTGACAGCAGGAAGGTAAAGTCACCTGGTTGCATCCAGGGGGGTAGATATATTTCGCCCAGATTCAGGCTTTACGCCGACTTATACAACTAGGTGGAGAGTTGTATAAGGCTAGTGGGCTCATGGATGACTCATACCTCTAGGGAGAGTGTGGGGCGTCGTACAGACAGGGAGTTGATGAGGCCAGCTGAAGCTTGTCAGCTCATTTAGGCCTCTATAAGAACTCCCAGATTCATTAGGTGTTAGCTCATGCCTGGAACCAGACCTGTGTGGACTGTCTAGGGAGAGTGAACCCCTGTGCGGTGAGAAAAAGCCTGTGTGGCTATTTGCTTGGACATTTAAAACCAGGGACTTAGGGACTAGGACAGCACTAGGCTGATCCCAGTTGTTAGTTAGGAAACCTGTATGTTTAGTCAGAGGTCAACTTGACCAGGATTTATTTTGGTTATGTTTCTTTTGCTTTGCTGTGTTTTGTCACTGTAAATAGAAAATAAACCGCACCTTTTTGATTTTGAAAACCACAACCTCCGTTTGCTGGGCCTGTTTTGTGTGGGGAGCCCATCCCGGGGGTCACACACACCCGCTGCCGAGCTAACCCCCTCACAGTTGGTGGAGAACCAGTGGCAGTTTTTTTAAGCCAGCATGGAGGAGATACTGAAACAGCTGGCTCTAGCAAATGCCAATCAACAGCAGACAAATGCAGGTTTGCAAAGGAGCCTTGCAGCCCAGCAGCAAGCTCATCAACAAGCCCAGCAGCAATCTGAGGCCCGCTTCATAGACCTGTTACAGAAGCAAGAGCAGAGACTACAACAAATGGAAGCAGTAATGCAGCAACGTCCGCAGACCAGTGAGGAAAGCCGTCCCACTAATACCGCGTCCTTTGGGGTGAGTCGTTTATTGACAAAAATGACTGGAGAGGATGATCCAGAGGTATTTTTGACCACATTTGAAAGGACTGCTGAAAGAGAAAAGTGGCCTGAGGAGCAGTGGGCTGGACTGGTGGCTCCTCTGTTAACTGGTGAATCGCAGAAGGCTTACTATGACCTAGAGCCTGACCAAGCAAAAGACTATGTGATGCTAAAAGCTGAAATATTGGCAAGGCTGGGTGTCACCCAGGCTGTCCGGGCTCAGCGTGTGCATAACTGGACTTTCCAGCTTGGAAAACCCCCCAGGTCTCAAATGTATGATCTCATTCACCTGAGCAGAAAGTGGCTACAGCCAGAGACTTTGTCCGCACCAAAGATTGTGGAACGTGTTGTAATGGATTGGTTTTTGAGAGCTCTTCCTACTGCCATCCAAAAGTGGGTAAGCCATGGAGACCCAGAGACGGCCGATGGTCTTGTGGATCATGTGGAGAAATACTTGGCTACAGAGAACCTGACGGCCTCTTCCAGAGACACTCGGACTTTCCACCCTAAGACCAGACCATCCCCAGGGGCGGATAAGAGGATTCCAAGGAGTGAGGGTGGAGAGAGTGAGAGGGTGGGAGCTCTACCCCAAGTTTGGCGAGAACAGCCTGGGAAATCAGCGGCTCAAGAGGCGGCAAGAAGGATCGTTTGCTACCGCTGCCGGCAAGCGGGACATATTGCAGCCAATTGCCCGGTTGTGGAGGAACCCATGCAGTGTAACTTTCTGACGGGCAGACGTCAGTCGCTGTGTGCGACAGTCGCATGCACTGCCATTCGAGGAACTGAGAAACATTTATGCAAAATGTGTGTTAATGGTAGAAATGTTGTGGTATTGCTGGATTCAGGTAGCCTTGTGACCCTGATAAAGGCTGAGTTAGTTAAAACAGAGGTCTCTGGGAATAGCAAGGTAGCTGTTATTTGTGTGCATGGGGACACCCGAGAGTATCCAGTGACTACAGTGTGTTTCGAGACCCCCAAAGGTACCCTCTCTCACCCAGTGGGCTTAGTATCTCAGTTACTGCATGACGCCATTGTGGGAAGGGATTTTCCGAAGTTCTGGGAACTGTGGGATGATCCTGAGCCCCTCACTGGTGCCCCTATGTACCAGGAATGTGATAGCCAGAACTCCCCTGAGAGTGGTGAGGACTCTCCGGAATTTCCCTTATCAGTATTGGCAGGGGAGACTCAAGAAACTGGAGAGGAGCCCACCTCCTCAGACGAAAACCTACCGTCTGTGGAGTTTTCTGATCTTGAGGTTCACAGGGAAAACTTTGCCACAGAACAGTTGAAAGACCCCGCCCTAATAAAGGCACGGGAAAACGTAGTGAAAATAGATGGCGAGTTAGTGAACCCAGATAATACCTGCACTTACCCATACTTCAGCGTAGAGAAGGACCTACTGTATCGGGTGGCAAAAAGGGCAGAAGAAACCGTTGAGCAGCTTGTGGTGCCCAAACCTTACAGGAAGTTGGTGTTGGAGTTGGCCCATGGGCACATTCTTGGAGGTCATCTGGGGACAGAGAAAACCCGAGAGAGGGTATTACAGAGATTCTATTGGCCGGGGGTGATGAAGGACGTAGAAAATTATTGTTCCTCCTGCCCTGTGTGTCAGAGGTTGGCCCCGATGCCACATTTCCGTAGCCCGCTGGTCCCTCTACCCATCATTGAGGTCCCGTTTGAGAGGATCGCCATGGATTTGGTAGGTCCTATAATCAAGTCCGCTAGGGGGCACCAGTACATATTAGTTATAATGGACTATGCCACCCGTTATCCAGAAGCGATCCCTCTCCGAAATACCTCGGCCAAAACCATAGCCAAAGAGCTATCTCTTGTTTTTAGCCGGGTGGGTATTTGTAAAGAACTGCTTACGGACCAAGGTACACCCTTTATGTCCCGGGTTATGAAAGAGCTGTGTAAATTGTTCAAAGTGACGCAATTGCGTACGTCTGTGTATCACCCCCAAACCGATGGGCTGGTTGAAAGATTCAACAAAACCCTAAAACAAATGTTGAAGAAAGTGGTGGATAGAGATGGAAAGGATTGGGACTGTTTACTTCCTTATTTGATGTTTGCTATTAGGGAGGTGCCCCAATCCTCTACGGGATTCTCCCCCTTTGAGTTACTGTATGGGAGACACCCAAGAGGGCTGTTGGATATTGCCAAGGAAACTTGGGAAAGTGAGAGTTCTCCCCACAGGAGTGTGATTGAGCATGTCGCCCTGATGCAAGATCGAATTGCACAGGTAATGCCCATCGTGAAGGAACATTTGGCCCAAGCGCAGTTGGCACAGCAGAGAGTGTACAACCGTGGAGCCAAGACCCGTACCTTTTCCCCGGGGGATAGGATATTGGTACTTGTCCCTACGGTTGAAAGTAAATTCCTTGCCAAATGGCAAGGCCCCTACGAGATAATGGAAAAAGTGAGCGAAGTGAATTACAAGGTCAGACAACCAGGAAGGCGAAAGCCCGAACAGATCTATCACGTTAATCTGTTGAAAGCCTGGAGGGATAGAGAGTCCCTAGTCGCAGACACTTGGTCACCAGCTCAAACTGGTTGCGTGATTCCTGAGGTTGGAATAGCAGCCACCTTGTCACAACCCCAACAACAGGAGGTTAAGGAGTTTGTGCTTCGCAACAAGGAGGTATTCTCTGAGCTGCCAGGACAAACATCGGGGGTAGAGCATGACATCATTACCCCGCCCGGTGAAAGGGTGAAGTTAAAACCCTATCGGATCCCAGAGGCTCGACGGGAGGCAATACGGGAGGAAGTACAGAAAATGCTGAACTTAGGGGTGATAGAGGAGTCCCAAAGTGATTGGTCTAGTCCCATCGTGTTGGTGCCTAAACCGGATGGGAGCTGGCGATTTTGTAACGATTTTCGTCAGTTGAACAAAGTTACAAAATTTGACACCTACCCCATGCCACGTATAGATGAGTTGATCGACCGGCTGGGAACAGCCCGATACATGACGACTCTTGACCTCACAAAAGGGTATTGGCAAATCCCCCTGGCCAAGTCGGCCAAAGAGAAAACCGCATTTGTAACCCCAGACGGGGCGTTCCAATATAAAAGAATGCCGTTCGGGTTACAGAATGCGCCGGCCACATTCCAGCGGAAAATGGACCAGATGCTGAGGCCCCATCGGAAGTATGCTGCGGCTTACCTGGATGACGTAATTGTCCATAGCACAGATTGGGCCTCACATCTGCCAAAAGTGCAAGCAGTCCTGGACTCTGTTCGGGAAGCGGGGTTTACGGCTAACCCCAAGAAGTGTACCATTGGGCAGGAGGAGGCCAAATATCTTGGGTACACCATTGGGAGGGGGGTAATAAAACCCCAACTCAACAAAGTCGAGGCCATCCAGAGTTGGCCACGTCCCAACAGCAAGAAGCAGGTACGAGCCTTTCTGGGAATCGCTGGGTATTATCGGCGATTCATTCCCCACTTTGCTTCTAAGGCTGTGCCCCTAACCAACCTGACGAAGGGGAAAGGGTCGGTCATGATTAAATGGACCCCCGAGGCTGAGGCAGCATTCCAATTCTTGAAACAAGCCTTATGTAGCCAGCCAGTGTTGTACTCACCCGACTTCTCTAAAGACTTTGTCGTACAAAGTGATGCGTCAGATGTGGGGTTAGGAGCAGTATTGTCCCAGGTCTGGAACGGGGAAGAGCACCCAGTCATTTACCTCAGCAGGAAGTTGAAGTCCCATGAGGTAAATTACGCCACCGTTGAAAAGGAGTGTTTAGCGGTGAAGTGGGCTCTAGATTCCCTTCGGTACTACCTGCTAGGTAGGCACTTTGACATGGTTACGGATCACGCTCCGTTAAAGTGGATGGCTCAAAACAAGGAAACAAATAGAAGAGTGAATAGGTGGTTCCTGGCCCTCCAGGAATTCAACTTCACAGTAAAGCATCGCCCTGGCGTTCAAATGGGGAATGTGGATGCTTTGTCTCGAGTACATGAATGCCTGATTGCTGGTGTTCCAACCCCGAGGTTAAAACAAGAGGGGGGGGTATGTGACAGCAGGAAGGTAAAGTCACCTGGTTGCATCCAGGGGGGTAGATATATTTCGCCCAGATTCAGGCTTTACGCCGACTTATACAACTAGGTGGAGAGTTGTATAAGGCTAGTGGGCTCATGGATGACTCATACCTCTAGGGAGAGTGTGGGGCGTCGTACAGACAGGGAGTTGATGAGGCCAGCTGAAGCTTGTCAGCTCATTTAGGCCTCTATAAGAACTCCCAGATTCATTAGGTGTTAGCTCATGCCTGGAACCAGACCTGTGTGGACTGTCTAGGGAGAGTGAACCCCTGTGCGGTGAGAAAAAGCCTGTGTGGCTATTTGCTTGGACATTTAAAACCAGGGACTTAGGGACTAGGACAGCACTAGGCTGATCCCAGTTGTTAGTTAGGAAACCTGTATGTTTAGTCAGAGGTCAACTTGACCAGGATTTATTTTGGTTATGTTTCTTTTGCTTTGCTGTGTTTTGTCACTGTAAATAGAAAATAAACCGCACCTTTTTGATTTTGAAAACCACAACCTCCGTTTGCTGGGCCTGTTTTGTGTGGGGAGCCCATCCCGGGGGTCACACACACCCGCTGCCGAGCTAACCCCCTCACACTAGAAAAAATGTTTTTTTAAAGCACACTATAGCACAAGGAGAATTCCCCTCACTTTCCTTCTTTTTTCCTAGAAACAAGGACTCGCACAGTGAAAGAAACTGACACTCTCCCTACCTAGAGTTTTCTGTCCCTAGAAAAAATGTTTTTTTAAAGCACACTATAGCACAAGGAGAATTCCCCTCACTTTCCTTCTTTGTCCCTAGAAACAAGGACTCGCACAGTGAAAGAAACTGACACTCTCCCTACCTAGAGTTTTCTGTCCCTAGAAAAAATGTTTTTTTAAAGCACACTATAGCACAAGGAGAATTCCCCTCACTTTCCTTCTTTGTCCCTAGAAACAAGGACTCGCACAGTGAAAGAAACTGACACTCTCCCTACCTAGAGTTTTCTGTCCCTAGAAAAAATGTTTTTTTAAAGCACACTATAGCACAAGGAGAATTCCCCTCACTTTCCTTCTTTGTCCCTAGAAACAAGGACTCGCACAGTGAAAGAAACTGACACTTGCCCTACCTAGAGTTTTCTGTCCCTAGAATTTTTTTTTTTTTAAAGCACACTATAGCACAAGGAGAATTCCCCTCACTTTCCTTCTTTTTTCCTAGAAACAAGGACTCGCACAGTGAAAGAAACTGACACTCTCCCTACCTAGAGTTTTCTGTCCCTAGAAAAAATGTTTTTTTAAAGCACACAAGGAGAATTCCCCTCACTTTCCTTCTTTGTCCCTAGAAACAAGGACTCGCACAGTGAAAGAAACTGACACTCTCCCTACCTAGAGTTTTCTGTCCCTAGAAAATTTTTTTTTTTAAAGCACACTATAGCACAAGGAGAATTCCCCTCACTTTCCTTCTTTTTTCCTAGAAACAAGGACTCGCACAGTGAAAGAAACTGACACTCTCCCTACCTAGAGTTTTCTGTCCCTAGAAAAAATGTTTTTTTAAAGCACACTATAGCACAAGGAGAATTCCCCTCACTTTCCTTCTTTTTTCCTAGAAACAAGGACTCGCACAGTGAAAGAAACTGACACTCTCCCTACCTAGAGTTTTCTGTCCCTAGAATTTTTTTTTTTTTAAAGCACACTATAGCACAAGGAGAATTCCCCTCACTTTCCTTCTTTTTTCCTAGAAACAAGGACTCGCACAGTGAAAGAAACTGACACTCTCCCTACCTAGAGTTTTCTGTCCCTAGAAAACATGTTTTTTTAAAGCACACTATAGCACAAGGAGAATTCCCCTCACTTTCCTTCTTTTTTCCTAGAAACAAGGACTCGCACAGTGAAAGAAACTGACACTCTCCCTACCTAGAGTTTTCTGTCCCTAGAAATTTTTTTTTTTAAAGCACACTATAGCACAAGGAGAATTCCCCTCACTTTCCTTCTTTTTTCCTAGAAACAAGGACTCGCACAGTGAAAGAAACTGACACTCTCCCTACCTAGAGTTTTCTGTCCTTAGAAAAAATGTTTTTTTAAAGCACACTATAGCACAAGGAGAATTCCCCTCACTTTCCTTCTTTTTTCCTAGAAACAAGGACTCGCACAGTGAAAGAAACTGACACTCTCCCTACCTAGAGTTTTCTGTCCCTAGAATTTTTTTTTTTTTAAAGCACACTATAGCACAAGGAGAATTCCCCTCACTTTCCTTCTTTTTTCCTAGAAACAAGGACTCGCACAGTGAAAGAAACTGACACTCTCCCTACCTAGAGTTTTCTGTCCCTAGAAAAAATGTTTTTTTAAAGCACACTATAGCACAAGGAGAATTCCCCTCACTTTCCTTCTTTTTTCCTAGAAACAAGGACTCGCACAGTGAAAGAAACTGACACTCTCCCTACCTAGAGTTTTCTGTCCCTAGAAAAAATGTTTTTTTAAAGCACACTATAGCACAAGGAGAATTCCCCTCACTTTCCTTCTTTGTCCCTAGAAACAAGGACTCGCACAGTGAAAGAAACTGACACTCTCCCTACCTAGAGTTTTCTGTCCCTAGAAAAAATGTTTTTTTAAAGCACACTATAGCACAAGGAGAATTCCCCTCACTTTCCTTCTTTGTCCCTAGAAACAAGGACTCGCACAGTGAAAGAAACTGACACTCTCCCTACCTAGAGTTTTCTGTCCCTAGAAAAAATGTTTTTTTAAAGCACACTATAGCACAAGGAGAATTCCCCTCACTTTCCTTCTTTGTCCCTAGAAACAAGGACTCGCACAGTGAAAGAAACTGACACTCTCCCTACCTAGAGTTTTCTGTCCCTAGAAAAAATGTTTTTTTAAAGCACACTATAGCACAAGGAGAATTCCCCTCACTTTCCTTCTTTGTCCCTAGTAGTGATGAGCCGAACACCCCCGGGTTCGGTTCGCACCAGAACCCGCGAACGGACCGAAAGTTCGAACGAACATTAGAACCCTATTAAATACAATGGATGCGAACGTTCGAATTCTAAAGTGCTAATTATAACAACTATTATGCATGTTATTGTCCTAAAAAGGGTTTGGGAACCCGGGTTCTGCACCAGGGGACATGTATCAATGCAAAAAGAAGTTTTAAAAACGGTCGTTTTTCGGGAGCAGTCATTTTAATGATGCATAAAGTGAAAAAAAAAAAGTCAAATATTCCTTTAAATATCGTACCTGGGGGGTGTCTAAAGTATGCCTGTGAAGTGCCACGTGTTTCCCATGTTTAGAACTGTCCCTGCACAAAATGACACTTCTAAAGGAAAAAAAAGCCATTTAAAACTGCTTGCGGCTTTAATGTAATGTCTGGTCCCGGTAATATGGATGAAATTCTTTAAGAAAAATGGCATAGCTACCCCATGACCCCCCCCCTACCCCAGCCCATTACCAGCCCCTTTGGGTCTTGTATGGATATTAAGGGGAACCCCGCACATAAAATAAAAAAGGCCCTATATACTCTGAACAGCCCTATACAGGCGGTGCATACAAGACAGGGACTGTAGGTTTGTTCTTATGTAGAGTCTGTTTGTAATTTTGAACAGGTACATTGTTGAAGTGTAGCTCCAGACCAAAAATCTATTTTTAAACTTTTTGGAAAACATAGGTAAGGGTTATCACCCCTGTAACATTTGTTTTGCTGTCTGTGCCCCTGTTCAGAACATTTCACCTCACTTTCCGTCCCAATGACAACTGTTTTTGAAATGTGGTGTTTTTCTTGAAACAAGGATTGCTGATAAAGCATCAGTACAGAGGAGACACCTTTCTCCCATATTTATTCTTACAGGAGAGAATTTTCCTTCCTAGTGGTAGATTTCCTCTCACTTCCTGTTGTCTTCTTGCGTTTGCAAGTAGGAGTCGTTTGTAAGTTGGATGTTTGAAAGTAGGGACCTGCCGTATATACTCTGCAGAAATAGGCCCCTTAGTTGTTGGTGTTGGCACAACACTGTAAGCACTCACAGTTACTCTTGGTTGGTGCTGGAACGCCCTGCTGTCAACTATTATATCAGGAATTTTAATTACATATAATTGTTGAACAGTGGTAGTAAAAATTGGGCCTTTGATGGTGGTGCTGGTGCCACAACACTGTAAGCCCTGACAGTTACTCTTGGTGGGTGCAGCAATGGGCCCTGCTGTGAATTATTAGATCAAGAATTGTAATTACATGCCCCTGTTGAACAGGGGCTAAAAAATTGGGCCTTAGGCACTGGTGGCACAACACTGCAACCCCTCACAGCAACTGTACTTGGAGCACAGCAATGAGCCCTGTTGCAAAGTATTGCTTCAAAAATTGTAATGACACGCCCCTGTTAAACAGGGGCTGAAAAATTGGGCCTTAGGCACTGGTGGCACAACACTGCAACTCCTCACAGATACTGTACTTGGAGCACACCAATGAGCCCTGTTGCAAAGTATTGCTTCAAAAATTGTAATGACACGCCCCTGTTAAACAGGGGCTGAAAAATTGGGCCTTAGGCACTGGTGGCACAACACTGCAACTCCTCACAGATACTGTACTTGGAGCACAGCAATGAGCCCTGTTGCAAAGTATTGCTTCAAAAATTGTAATTACACGCCCCTGTTAAACAGGGGCTGAAAAATTGGGCGTTAGGCACTGGTGGCACAACACTGCAACTCCTCACAGATACTGTACTTGGAGCACAGCAATGAGCCCTGTTGCAAAGTATTGCTTCAAAAATTGTAATTACACGCCCCTGTTAAACAGGGGCTGAAAAATTGGGCGTTAGGCACTGGTGGCGGCACCCATAAACAAAAATGATCTTACAAGCTATCATCATCAATCGTATCATTGAGGACTCGGAGGAGGAGGATAGCCAGTCAACATAACAGCACAGGCACTCAGCATCAGCATCAGTCTTGAAGGGATGCGACATGTTAAAATCAATTAGTCTGTTATATCAGCATCAGGTGTGTGGTAGCTGGTGGTGATCCAAGACTGGTTCATCTTGATGAAAGTCAGTCGATCAACCGAGTCGGTGGACAGGCGCACCCTGTGATCCGTGACAAATCCTCCAGCAGCACTGAATGTGCGTTCCGAAAGAACGCTGGATGCAGGACAGGCCAGTAGCTCAATTGCATACTGTGCAAGCTCTGGCCAGTGATCCATCCTCAAGACCCAGTAAGCCAGAGGATTTTCGGTGGGGAAGGTGTCAAAGTCTGACCTTGCCCCTAGATATTCCTGCACCATGTTTATCAGACGCTGGCGATGGTTGCTGGAACCGATCATACTTTGGGGCTGCGGACTAAAGAATTGTCTGAACGCATCGGTCAGACGGCCACCTTCCCCACCGCTCCTTCTTTGACTGGCCGAAGCCTCAGCAACTCGTTGTCCAGGACCAGGAGTTTGCAACCTCCCAGTCTCTGGGAACGCGTTGCACAGACCTTTCTGCAAGGCCTCCCGGAGTTGTCTCATCCTCTGCTCCCTCTGCGACGGTAACATAAGGTCCGCAACCTTACCCTTGTACCGTGGATCAAGGAGAGTGGCCAGCCAGTAATGGTCCCTCTCCTTGATCCGAAGAATACGAGGATCCTTCCGCAGACTTTGCAGGATCAGGGAGGCCATGCAGCGTAGGTTTGCTGAGGCATTCGCTCCGGAGTCCTCTGGGTCACTAAGGACGACATGATCCGCAGCCACCTCCTCCCAGCCACGTACAAGTCCACTGGTTTCTTGGGACTGTAAATCATCCCTAAAAGACTGCTGCTGATGATGCTGAGTGCCAGCCTCCACCTCCATGCTGACACAATCCTCCTCCTCCTCCTCCTCCTCCTCCTCCTCTTCCTGTGCGATGGGTGGGACAGAAGGAACACTGTCTGGGTAAAGGGGGCCTTGAGAGGCAAGGAAGTCCTCCTCTTCCTGCCTCTGTTCTGCCTCAAGTGCCCTGTCCATTATTCCACGCAGCGTGTGCTCCAACAGGTGGACAAGAGGTACAGTGTCACTGATGCATGCACTGTCACTGCTCACCATCCTCGTGGCCTCCTCAAATGGTGCCAGGACAGTGCATGCATCCCTGATCATGCCCCACTGGCGTGGAGAAAAAAAACCAAGCTCCCCTGACCCTGTCCTGGTGCCGTAGTCGCACAGGTACTCATTGATGGCCCTCTGCTGCGTGTGCAGCCGCTGCAGCATGGCCAACGTTGAGTTCCACCTGGTGGGCATGTCACATATAAGGCGGTTCTTGGGCAGGTTCAACTCCTTTTGCAGCTCAGCCAGGCGAGCACTGGCATTATAAGATCTGCGGAAATGCACACAGACTTTCCTGGCCTGCCTCAGGACATCCTGTAAGCCCGGGTACCTGCCCAAGAAGCGCTGCACCACCAGGTTAAGGACGTGAGCCACACAGGGCACATGGGTCAGTTGTCCCTGTCGGAGGGCGGAGAGGAGGTTGGTGCCATTGTCGCAAACCACCATTCCTGGCTTAAGCTGGCGTGGCGTCAACCACCTCTCGGCCTGGCCCTGCAGAGCAGACAGGACCTCTGCCCCAGTGTGGCTTCTGTCCCCCAAACACACCAGCGCAAGCACGGCATGGCATCTTTTTGCCTGCGTACTTGCGTAGCCCCGTGAACGGCTACGGAGCACCGCTGGTTCATAGGACAAACCACAGGAAGAGGCCATGGAGGAAGAAGAAGAGGAGGGGGTGGAGGAGAGAGGTGTGTCACAACCAGTAGTAGCATTTTGGAGGCGTGGCGGTGGGACAACCTCCAACACTACTGCACCTTGTCCTGAATCCTTCCCAGCTGCCAAAAGAGTGACCCAATGGGCCGTGAAAGAAAGGTAACGTCCCTGTCCATGCCTGCTGGACCATGAGTCAGCGGTAATATGCACCTTACCGCTGACCGCCCTGTCCAGCGAGGCCAAGACATTGCCTTCCACATGCCGGTAGAGAGCCGGAATAGCCTTCCGTGAGAAAAAGTGGCGTTTGGGAACCTGCCACTGAGGAACTGCACATTGCACAAACTCACGGAAGGGGGCCGAGTCTACCAACTGAAAAGGCAGCAGTTGAAGCGCTAGCAATTTAGCCAAGCTAGCATTCAACCGCTGGGCATGTGGATGGCTGGGAGTGAACTTCTTTCGACGGTCCAGCAGCTGGGGCAGGGAAATTTGCCTGCTAGAATCGGACGTCGGTGTACTGCTAGCAGAGTGGGCGCAAGTACTTGGCTGTGACACACCTAATTCTACACCTTCATTCCTCTCAGTGCATGTTTCAGAGAGGACTGAAGTTATAGTGGGGTTGGAGATCCCAGCTGATGCGGTGCAAGGAGAGGTCCGCTTTGTTCTTTGGTGTGGGTCTTTGAGGTAGGCTTGCCAACGAGCTGCATGGCAGGTCAACATATGTCTGGTCAGGCATGTGGTACCCAAGCGGCTGATGTTTTGGCCACGCGATATACGCTTGAGACATATGTTGCAAACAGCAGCTGTGCGATCTGATGCACTAGCCTCAAAAAAGGCCCACACCAAAGAACTTTTTGAATGACGGGCAGAGGCAGCGCCCTGCACAGGCGGAGCTCTGCGGTGTGATTCCGTCGGTGTACTGCCCTTACGCTGGCCACCAAAGGGCATCCTGCCTCGTTGGAGATGTGCCTCCTCCTCATCCTCCTCCTCCTCCTCTCTCCTATTAGGCACCCACGTGGAGTCAGTGACCTCATCATCCCCTCCCTCCTCATCACTGGAGCCAATCTGGCAGTATGCTGCAGCTGCTGGAACATGACTGCCAGATTGGTGTCCTTCTTGAGCATCCCCTCTGTCTGCTCTCACGCTACTGCCTTCCTCTAGCTGGGTTTCATCATCAGACCCTTCGAAACGCTGGGCATCCTCCTGGAGCATGTACCCAACACTGTGCTGAAACAGTTCGGGGGACTCCTCAGGAGGAGGACATGGTGGGTCTAGGGAAGGAGTGACTGATGATTTGTCTGACATTGATACCAGGGAAGACGACGCTTTGGCAGCTGCTTTGCCAGTACCCTGAGCCTGGGTGAGAGAGGATGAGGAGGAGGAGGAGGGCTTGGTCATCCACTCTACCAAGTCTTCGGCATGATGTGGCTCAACATGTCCAGCTGCCGAAAAGAAGGACAAGCGTGTCCCATGGCCATGTGCTGATGACAATGCACCGCGTCCACGACCAGCACTGTTGCCCCCAGACACAGAGCCTGCTTGCCCTCTTTTATTGCCTCCTGACTGTCTGCCTCTCCTTGTTTGCCTTCCAGACATTCTAATAGATGGCCTGCAGGGAGATGGGAAAAAAGCAATAAGGGCTACCTTCAGGTGTCCTTCTCTGTCCCTTGAAACAAGGACTTGCAGAGTGAAATAAACTGACACTCTCCCTACCTACAGTTTTCTGTCCCTAGAATAAATGTTTTTTTTAATCACAATATAGCACAAGGACAATTCAGTCACTGTCCTTCCAGGTCCCTGGAAACAAGGACTTGCAGAGTGAAATAAACTGACACTCTCCCTACCTACAGTTTTCTGTCCCTAGAATAAATGTTTTTTTTAAGCACAATATAGCACAAGGACAATTCACTCACTGTCCTTACAGGTCCCTGGAAACAAGGACTTGCAGAGTGAAAGAAAAAAAACACTCTCCCTACCTACAGTTTTCTGTCCCTAGAAAAAATGTTTTTTTTAATCACAATATAACACAAGGACAATTCACTCACTGTCCTTCCAGGTCCCTGGAAACAAGGACTTGCAGAGTGAAATAAACTGACACTCTCCCTACCTACAGTTTTCTGTCCCTAGAATAAATGTTTTTTTTAATCACAATATAGCACAAGGACAATTCAGTCACTGTCCTTCCAGGTCCCTGGAAACAAGGACTTGCAGAGTGAAATAAACTGACACTCTCCCTACCTACAGTTTTCTGTCCCTAGAATAAATGTTTTTTTTAATCACAATATAGCACAAGGACAATTCAGTCACTGTCCTTCCAGGTCCCTGGAAACAAGGACTTGCAGAGTGAAATAAACTGACACTCTCCCTACCTACAGTTTTCTGTCCCTAGAATAAATGTTTTTTTTAATCACAATATAGCACAAGGACAATTCAGTCACTGTCCTTCCAGGTCCCTGGAAACAAGGACTTGCAGAGTGAAATAAACTGACACTCTCCCTACCTACAGTTTTCTGTCCCTAGAATAAATGTTTTTTTTAATCACAATATAGCACAAGGACAATTCAGTCACTGTCCTTCCAGGTCCCTGGAAACAAGGACTTGCAGAGTGAAATAAACTGACACTCTCCCTACCTACAGTTTTCTGTCCCTAGAATAAATGTTTTTTTTAATCACAATATAGCACAAGGACAATTCAGTCACTGTCCTTCCAGGTCCCTGGAAACAAGGACTTGCAGAGTGAAATAAACTGACACTCTCCCTACCTACAGTTTTCTGTCCCTAGAATAAATGTTTTTTTTTAATCACAATATAGCACAAGGACAATTCAGTCACTGTCCTTCCAGGTCCCTGGAAACAAGGACTTGCAGAGTGAAATAAACTGACACTCTCCCTACCTACAGTTTTCTGTCCCTAGAATAAATGTTTTTTTTAATCACAATATAGCACAAGGACAATTCAGTCACTGTCCTTCCAGGTCCCTGGAAACAAGGACTTGCAGAGTGAAATAAACTGACACTCTCCCTACCTACAGTTTTCTGTCCCTAGAATAAATGTTTTTTTTAATCACAATATAGCACAAGGACAATTCAGTCACTGTCCTTCCAGGTCCCTGGAAACAAGGACTTGCAGAGTGAAATAAACTGACACTCTCCCTACCTACAGTTTTCTGTCCCTAGAATAAATGTTTTTTTTAATCACAATATAGCACAAGGACAATTCAGTCACTGTCCTTCCAGGTCCCTGGAAACAAGGACTTGCAGAGTGAAATAAACTGACACTCTCCCTACCTACAGTTTTCTGTCCCTAGAATAAATGTTTTTTTTAATCACAATATAGCACAAGGACAATTCAGTCACTGTCCTTCCAGGTCCCTGGAAACAAGGACTTGCAGAGTGAAATAAACTGACACTCTCCCTACCTACAGTTTTCTGTCCCTAGAATAAATGTTTTTTTTAATCACAATATAGCACAAGGACAATTCAGTCACTGTCCTTCCAGGTCCCTGGAAACAAGGACTTGCAGAGTGAAATAAACTGACACTCTCCCTACCTACAGTTTTCTGTCCCTAGAATAAATGTTTTTTTTAATCACAATATAGCACAAGGACAATTCAGTCACTGTCCTTCCAGGTCCCTGGAAACAAGGACTTGCAGAGTGAAATAAACTGACACTCTCCCTACCTACAGTTTTCTGTCCCTAGAATAAATGTTTTTTTTAATCACAATATAGCACAAGGACAATTCAGTCACTGTCCTTCCAGGTCCCTGGAAACAAGGACTTGCAGAGTGAAAGAAACTGACACTCTCCCTACCTACAGTTTTCTGTCCCTAGAATAAATGTTTTTTTAAGCACAATATAGCACAAGGACAATTCACTCACTGTCCTTCCAGGTCCCTGGAAACAAGGACTTGCAGAGTGAAAGAAACTGACACTGTCCCTACCTACAGTTTTCTGTCCCTAGAATAAATGTTTTTTTTAAGCACACTATAGCACAAGCACAAAACACACTGACACTCTCCCTACCTATCCTTCTCTTTCCCTAAACTAAAGGAATCCAGGTTAAGCAAGAAAGAAATAACAGTCACTGTCCCTGCCTATGCTGCTCTATCCCTGCTCCGGAACACACTACACTAGGCCGCCGTGCTGGCGGCCTTTTATAGTGTGGGGCGTGTACTAAACACCCTCAGCAATAATTGGCCACAGGCATCCTGCCTGTGGCCAATCATTGCTCTCCTCGCTGCCGGCGCTGTGATTGGCCAAGCATGCGGGGTCACAGTGCATGCTTGGCCAATCACAGCGCCTGGATGACACTGCGATGGCGTAGTGCATTGTGGGCCGTTCGCGTCACTCGAATTTGGCGCGAACGGCCCAAATCGTTCGATCTTCGTCGAACGATCGAACAGCCGATGTTCGAGTCGAATGTATGTTCGACTCGAACACGAAGCTCATCCCTAGTCCCTAGAAACAAGGACTCGCACAGTGAAAGAAACTGACACTCTCCCTACCTAGAGTTTTCTGTCCCTAGAAATTTTTTTTTTTTAAAGCACACTATAGCACAAGGAGAATTCCCCTCACTTTCCTTCTTTTTTCCTAGAAACAAGGACTCGCACAGTGAAAGAAACTGACACTCTCCCTACCTAGAGTTTTCTGTCCCTAGAAAAAATGTTTTTTTAAAGCACACTATAGCACAAGGAGAATTCCCCTCACTTTCCTTCTTTTTTCCTAGAAACAAGGACTCGCACAGTGAAAGAAACTGACACTCTCCCTACCTAGAGTTTTCTGTCCCTAGAAATTTTTTTTTTTTAAAGCACACTATAGCACAAGGAGAATTCCCCTCACTTTCCTTCTTTTTTCCTAGAAACAAGGACTCGCACAGTGAAAGAAACTGACACTCTCCCTACCTAGAGTTTTCTGTCCCTAGAAAAAATGTTTTTTTAAAGCACACTATAGCACAAGGAGAATTCCCCTCACTTTCCTTCTTTTTTCCTAGAAACAAGGACTCGCACAGTGAAAGAAACTGACACTCTCCCTACCTAGAGTTTTCTGTCCCTAGAAATTTTTTTTTTTTAGAGCACACTATAGCACAAGGAGAATTCCCCTCACTTTCCTTCTTTTTTCCTAGAAACAAGGACTCGCACAGTGAAAGAAACTGACACTCTCCCTACCTAGAGTTTTCTGTCCCTAGAAAAAATGTTTTTTTAAAGCACACTATAGCACAAGGAGAATTCCCCTCACTTTCCTTCTTTGTCCCTAGAAACAAGGACTCGCACAGTGAAAGAAACTGACACTCTCCCTACCTAGAGTTTTCTGTCCCTAGAAAAAATGTTTTTTTAAAGCACACTATAGCACAAGGAGAATTCCCCTCACTTTCCTTCTTTGTCCCTAGAAACAAGGACTCGCACAGTGAAAGAAACTGACACTCTCCCTACCTAGAGTTTTCTGTCCCTAGAAAAAATGTTTTTTTAAAGCACACTATAGCACAAGGAGAATTCCCCTCACTTTCCTTCTTTGTCCCTAGAAACAAGGACTCGCACAGTAAAACACACTGACACTCTCCCTACCTATCCTTCTCTTTCCCTAAACTAAAGGAATCCAGGTTAAGCAAGAAAGAAATAAATGTCACTGTCCCTGCCTATGCTTGTCTTTCCCTGCTCCGGAACACACTACACTAGGCCGCCGTGCTGGCGGCCTTTTATAGTGTGGGGCGTGTACTAAACACCCTCAGCAATAATTGGCCACAGGCATCCTGCCTGTGGCCAATCATTGCTCTCCTCGCTGCCGGCGCTGTGATTGGCCAAGCATGCGGGGTCACAGTGCATGCTTGGCCAATCACAGCGCCTGGATGACACTGCGATGGCGTAGTGCATTGTGGGCCGTTCGCGTCACTCGAATTTGGCGCGAACGGCCCAAATCGTTCGATCTTCGTCGAACGATCGAACAGCCGATGTTCGAGTCGAACGTATGTTCGACTCGAACACGAAGCTCATCCCTAGTGGAGGGCAGTATAATGGAAGGGGTGTTAGTGGAGGGCAGTATAATGGGAGGGGGGTTAGTGGAGGGAAGTATAATGGGAGGGGTGTTAGTGGAGGGCAGTATAATGGGAGGGGTGTTAGTGGAGGGCAGTATAATGAAAGGGGTGTTAGTGGAGGGCAGTATGATGGGAGGGGTGTTAGTGGAGGGCAGTATAATGGGAGGGGTGTTAGTGGAGGGCAGTATAATGGGAGGAGTGTTAGTGGAGGGCAGTATGATGGGTGGGGTGTTAGTGGAGGGCAGTATAATGGGAGGGGTGTTAGTGGAGGGCAGTATAATGGGGGGTGGTGGAGGGCAGTATAATGGGGGGGGGGTAGTGGAGGGCAGTATAATGGGAGGGGTGTTAGTTAAGGGCAGTATGATGGGAGGGGTGTTAGTGGAGGGCAGTATTATGGGAGGGGAGTTAGTGGAGGGCAGTAAAAGGGGGGGTAGTGGAGGGCAGTATAATGGGAGGGGTGTTAGTGGAGGGCAGTATAATGGGGGGGTGGTGGAGGGCAGTATAATGGGGGGGTAGTAGAGAGCAGTATGACGGGAGGGGTATTAGTGGAGGGCAGTATAATGGGGGGTGTTAGGGGAGGGCAGTTTGATGGGAGGGGTGTTAGTGGAGGGCAGTATGATGGGAGGGGTGTTAGTGGAGGGCAGTATAATGGGAGGAGTGTTAGTGGAGGGCAGTATAATGGGAGGGGTGTTAGTGGAGGGCAGTATAATGGAAGAGGTGGTAGTGGAGAGCAGTATAATGGGAGGGTAGTGGAAGGCAGTATAATGGGAGGGGTGTTAGTGGAGGGCGGTATAATGGGGGGTGGTGAAGGGCAGTATATTATTCTGCCCCCCACTACACCCCCCCCATTATACTGCCCTCCACCACCTGTTACGTACCTCAGAGGACGAGTCTGACTTGTAGGAAAGACCTCTCATACAGCTCTGGTTCAGGAGCCACCGGAGTGGGAACAGTGGTCTCGGGAACACAGCGGGGTAGGAGTGCCTGTGGAGACTGTGGTGGTTGACACTGCAGCTGGTTGATGATCCTCCAAGTAGGCTGGAACTGCGGATGACAGCAGGATCAGTAGCAGGCTGAAGCAGGGAGAGATAAGCCAGGTCAACACTGGAACACACAGAGCAAGTAGCAGGCAGGTGCAGGGGCAGGCGAGCCGGGTCAGATCAGGTGGTCAGGCAGAGCAATGCGGTGGACTGGAGCAGGATCAGATAAGCAGGCAGAGGTCTGGCAACGGAACAACAGGTAATAGTAGCAGGGTCAAGGCAGGCCGAGGTCAGGGTTGGAGATAACAGGTAAGTCAGCAGCGCCGGGTCGTCCAGGTAATCAGATAGCAGATGCAGGTAAAGATACACAGAAGCTGCAGATCAGACAGCAGTGCACTATTGCAACTGCTGGCTTTTTAAAGGCCTAATGGCGCCATGTCATTTAGCGCGCACGCGCGCAATTGGTGCATACGTGTGCGCAATTGGCGCGTGCCGACGCACAGGTACAGAGGGAAGCAGGGATCGTCCTCTATTTCTGGCAGGTGACACCACCCCCCCATTATACTGCCCTCCACTAACACCCCTCCCATTATACTGCCCTCCACTACCCCTCCCATTATACTGCCCTCCACTAACACCCCTCCCATTATACTGCCCTTCACTAACACCCCTCCCATCATACTGCCCTCCGCTAACACCCCTCCCATTATACTGCCCTCCACTAACACCCCTCCCCATTATACTGCCCTCTACCAACACCCCTCCCATTATACTGCCCTCCACTACAACCCCTCCCATTATACTACCCTCCACTAACACCCCTCCTATTATACTGCCCTCCAGTAGGGCAGTATAATGGGGGAGTGTTAGTGGAGGGCAGTATAATGGAAGGGGTGTTAGTGGAGGGCAGTATAATGGGAGGGGGGTTAGTGGAGGGAAGTATAATGGGAGGGGTGTTAGTGGAGGGCAGTATAATGGGAGGGGTGTTAGTGGAGGGCAGTATAATGAAAGGGGTGTTAGTGGAGGGCAGTATGATGGGAGGTGTGTTAGTGGAGGGCAGTATAATGGGAGGGGTGTTAGTGGAGGGCAGTATAATGGGGGGTAGTGGAGGGCAGTATAATGGGAGGGGTGTTAGTGGAGGGCAGTATAATGGGGGGGTGTTAGAGGAGGGCAGTATGATGGGAGTGGTGGTAGTGGAGGGCAGTATAATGGGAGGGGTGGTAGTGGAGGGCAGTATAATGGGAGGGGTGTTAGTGGAGGGCAGTATAATGGGGGGGTGTTAGTGGAGGGCAGAATAATGGGAGGGGTGGTAGTGGAGGGCAGTATAATGGGAGGGGTGTTAGTGGAGGGCAGTATAATGGCGGGGTGTTAGTGGAGGGCATTATAATGGAAGGGGTGTTAGTGGAGGGCAGTATAATGGGAGGGGGGTTAGTGGAGGGAAGTATAATGGGGGAGTGTTAGTGGAGGGCAGAATAATGGGAGGGGTGGTAGTGGAGGGAAGTATAATGGGGGAGTGTTAGTGGAGGGCAGTATAATGGGAGGGGTGTTAGTGGAGGGCAGTATAATGGGAGGGGTGTTAGTGGAGGGCAGTATAATGAAAGGGGTGTTAGTGGAGGGCAGTATGAAGGGAGGTGTGTTAGTGGAGGGCAGTATAATGGGAGGGGTGTTAGTGGAGGGCAGTATAATGGGGGGTAGTGGAGGACAGTATAATGGGAGGGGTGTTAGTGGAGGGCAGTATAATGGGGGGGTGTTAGAGGAGGGCAGTATGATGGGAGTGGTGGTAGTGGAGGGCAGTATAATGGGAGGGGTGGTAGTGGAGGGCAGTATAATGGGAGGGGTGTTAGTGGAGGGCAGTATAATGGGGGGTGTTAGTGGAGGGCAGAATAATGGGAGGGGTGGTAGTGGAGGGCAGTATAATGGGAGGGGTGTTAGTGGAGGGCAGTATAATGGGGGGGGGGTGTTAGTGGAGGGCATTATAATGGAAGGGGTGTTAGTGGAGGGCAGTATAATGGGAGGGGGGTTAGTGGAGGGAAGTATAATGGGAGGGGTGTTAGTGGAGGGCAGTATAATGGGAGGGGTGTTAGTGGAGTGCAGTATAATGAAAGGGGTGTTAGTGGAGGGCAGTATGATGGGAGGGGTGTTAGTGGAGGGCAGTATAATGGGAGGGGTGTTAGTGGAGGGCAGTATAATGGGAGGGGTGTTAGTGGAGGGCAGTATGACGGGTGGGGTGTTAGTGGAGGGCCGTATAATGGGAGGGGTGTTAGTGGAGGGCAGTATAATGGGGGGTGGTGGAGGGCAGTATAATGGGGGGGTAGTGGAGGGCAGTATAATGGGAGGGGTGTTAGTGGAGGGCAGTATAATGGAAGGGGTGTTAGTGGAGGGCAGTATAATGGGAGGGGGGTTAGTGGAGGGAAGTATAATGGGAGGGGTGTTAGTGGAGGGCAGTATAATGGGAGGGGTGTTAGTGGAGGGCAGTATAATGGGAGGGGTGTTAGTGGAGGGCAGTATAATGAAAGGGGTGTTAGTGGAGGGCAGTATAATGAAAGGGGTGTTAGTGGAGGGCAGTATGATGGGAGGGGTGTTAGTGGAGGGCAGTATAATGGGAAGGGTATTAGTGGAGGGCAGTATAATGGGAGGAGTGTTAGTGGAGGGCAGTATGATGGGTGGGGTGTTAGTGGAGGGCAGTATAATGGGAGGGGTGTTAGTGGAAGGCAGTATAATGGGGGGTGGTGGAGGGCAGTATAATGGGGGGGGTAGTGGAGGGCAGTATAATGGGAGGGGTGTTAGTTAAGGGCAGTATGATGGGAGGGGTGTTAGTGGAGGGCAGTATTATGGGAGGGGAGTTAGCGGAGGGCAGTAAAAGGGGGGGTAGTGGAGGGCAGTATAATGGGAGGGGTGTTAGTGGAGGGCAGTATAATGGGGGGGTGGTGGAGGGCAGTATAATGGGGGGGTAGTAGAGAGCAGTATGACGGGAGGGGTATTAGTGGAGGGCAGTATAATGGGGGGGTGTTAGGGGAGGGCAGTTTGATGGGAGGGGTGTTAGTGGAGGGCAGTATGATGGGAGGGGTGTTAGTGGAGGGCAGTATAATGGGAGGAGTGTTAGTGGAGGGCAGTATAATGGGACGGGTGTTAGTGGAGGGCAGTATAATGGAAGAGGTGGTAGTGGAGAGCAGTATAATGGGAGGGTAGTGGAAGGCAGTATAATGGGAGGGGTGTTAGTGGAGGGCAGTATAATGGGGGGTGGTGAAGGGCAGTATATTATTCTGCCCCCCACTACACCCCCCCCATTATACTGCCCTCCACCATCTGTTACGTACCTCAGAGGACGAGTCTGACTTGTAGGAGAAGACCTCTCATACAGCTCTGGTTCAGGAGCCACCGGAGTGGGAACAGTGGTCTCGGGAACACAGCGGGGTAGGAGTGCCTGTGGAGACTGTGGTGGTTGACACTGCAGCTGGTTGATGATCCTCCAAGTAGGCTGGAACTGCGGATGACAGCAGGATCAGTAGCAGGCTGAAACAGGGAGAGATAAGCCAGGTCAACACTGGAACACACAGAGCAAGTAGCAGGCAGGTGCAGGGTCAGGCGAGTCGGGTCAGATCAAGTGGTCAGGCAGAGCAATGCGGTGGACTGGAGCAGGATCAGATAAGCAGGCAGAGGTCTGGCAACGGAACAACAGGTAATAGTAGCAGGGTCAAGGCAGGCCGAGGTCAGGGTTGGAGATAACAGGTAAGTCAGCAGCGCCGGGTCGTCCAGGTAATCAGATAGCAGATGCAGGTAAAGATACACAGAAGCTGCAGATCAGACAGCAGTGCACTATTGCAACTGCTGGCTTTTTAAAGGCCTAATGGCGCCATGTCATTTAGCGCGCACGCGCGCAATTGGTGCATACGTGTGCGCAATTGGCGCGCGCCGACGCACAGGTACAGAGGGAAGCAGGGATCGTACTCTATTTCTGGCAGGTGACACCACCCACCCATTATACTGCCCTCCACTAACACCCCTCCCATTATACTGCCCTCCACTACCCCTCCCATTATACTGCCCTCCACTAACACCCCTCCCATTATACTGCCCTTCACTAACACCCCTCCCATCATACTGCCCTCCGCTAACACCCCTCCCATTATACTGCCCTCCACTAACACCCCTCCCCATTATACTGCCCTCTACCAACACCCCTCCCATTATACTGCCCTCCACTACCACCCCTCCCATTATACTACCCTCCACTAACACCCCTCCTATTATATTGCCCTCCACTACCACCCCTTCAATTATACTGCCCTCCACCAACACCCCTCCCATTATACTGCCCTCCACTAACACCCCTCCCATTATACTGCCCTCCACTACCCCTCCCATTATACTGCCCTCCACTAACACCCCTCCCATCATACTGCCCTCCACTAACACCCCTCCCATTATACTGCCCTCCACTACCCCCCCATAATATTGCCCTCCACCACACCCCCCCATTATACTGCCCTCCACTAACACCCCTCCCATTATCCTGCCCTCCATTACCCCCCCCCCTATTATACTGCCCTACACTAACCCCCCTCCCATTATACTGCCCTCCACCTAAAGTGTAACTAAAAGCAAAACTTTTTTTAGTTTTGGATAAAGTGAGGAGGTATTAGAACTCCTGTCAGGTTTTTATTGCTGTGTCCCCATTAGGGAGTGTCACCCCTCTATTTGTCCTGTTTACCATTATCATTGAACGTCAAAGTAAAAGAAAATCACAAATCTTGATAGATAAGTAGGGATGGACGAACGGTTTGGCCGAACATTTGCCCGTTTGGCCGCTCGCCGAACACTCAATTTTGCGAGGTGTTCGCCAGGTGAGCGCTGCACAGTGCATTCTGCACCCTGATTGGGCATAGCTTTGCCCAATCAGGGTGCAGTGTATTCTGGTTGTTAGGGAGAAGGAAGCTGGCCGCCATTATACTGCACTCCACCAACACCCCTCCCATTATACTGCCCTCCACTAACACCCCTCCCATTATACTGCCCTCCACTAACACCCCTCTCATTATACTGCCCTCCACTACCCCCCCATTATACTGCCCTCCACTAACCCCCCTCCCATTATACTGCCCTCCACTAACCCCCCTCCCATTATACTGACCTCCACTAACACCCCACCCATTATACTGCCCTCCATTACCCCCCCCATTATACTGCCCTCCACTAACCCCCCTCCCATTATACTGCCCTCCATTACCCCCCCCCCATTATACTGCCCTCCACTAACCCCCCTCCCATTATACTGCCCTCCACTAACACCCCTCCCATTATACTGCCCTCCACTAACACCCCTTCAATTATACTGACCTCCACTAACACTCCTCCCATTATACTGCCCTCCACTAACACCCCTCCCATTATACTGACCTCCACTAACACCCTCCCATTATACTGCCCTCCACTAACACCCCTCCCATTATACTGCCCTCCACTACCCCAATTATACTGCCCTCCACCCCCCCCCCATTATACTGCCCTCCACTAACACCCCTCCCATTATACTGCCCTCCACTAACACCCCTCCCATTATACTGCCCTCCACTAACACCCCTCCCATTATACTGCCCTCCACTACCCCCCACATTATACTGCCCTCCACTAACACCCCTCCCATTATACTGCCCTCCACTAACACCCCTCCCATCATACTGCCCCCACTAACACCCCTCCCATTATTCTGCCCTCCACTACACCCCCCCCATTATACTGCCCTCCACTAACACCCCTCCCATTATACTGCCCTCCACTACCCCTCCCATTATACTGCCCTCCACTAACACCCCTCCCATTATACTTCCCTCCACTAACACCCCTCCCATCATACTTCCCTCTGCTAACACCCCTCCCATTATACTGCCCTCCACCAACACCCCTCCCCATTATACTGCCCTCCACCAACACCCCTCCCATTATACTGCCCTCCACTACCACCCCTCCCATTATACTGCCCTCCACTACCACCCCTCCCATTATACTGCCCTCCACCAACACCCCTCCCATTATACTGCCCTCCACTAACACTCCTCCCAATATACTGCCCTCCACTAACACCCCTCCCATTATACTGCCCTCCACTACCCCTCCCATTATACTGCCCTCCACTAACACCCCTCCCATCATACTGCCATCCACTAACACCCCTCCCATTATACTGCCCTCCACCACCCCCCATTATACTGCCCTCCACTAACACCCCTCCCATTATCCTTTCCTCCATTACGCCCCCTATTATACTGCCCTCCACTAACACCCCTTCCATTATACTGCCCTCCACTAACACCCCTCCCATTATACTGCCCTCCACTAATACCCCTCCCATTATACTGCCTCCATTACCCCCCCATTATACTGCCCTCCACTAACCCCCTCCCATTATACTGCCCTCCACTAACACCCCTCCCATTATACTGCCCTCCACTAACACCCCCCCCATTATACCGACCTCCACTAACACCCCTCCCATTATACTGACCTCCACTAACACCCCTCCCATTATACTGCCCTCCACTAACACCCCTCCCATTATACTGCCCTCCACTACCCCCCATTATACTGCCCTCCACCACCCCCCCATTATACTGCCCTCCACTAACACCCCTCCCATTATACTGCCCTCCACTAACACCCCTCCCATCATTCTGCCCTCTACTAACACCCATCCGATTATACTGCCCTCCACTACCCCCACATTATACTGCCCTCCACTTACACCCCTCCCAGTATAATGGGAGGGGTGTTAGTGGAGGGCAGTATAATGGGGGGGGTGTTAGTGGAGGGCAGTATAATGGGGGGGTAATGGAGGGCAGTATAATGGGAGGGGTGTTAGTGGAGGGCAGTATAATGGGAGGGGGTTAGTGGAGGTCAGTATAATTGGAGGGGTGTTAGTGGAGGGCAGTATAATGGGGGGGTAATGGAGGGCAGTATAATGGGAGGAGTGTTAGTGGAGGGCAGTATAATTGGAGGGGTGTTAGTGGAGGGCAGTATAATGGGGGGTAATGGAGGGCAGTATAATGGGAGGGGGGTTAGTGGAGGGCAGTATAATGGGGGGGTAATGGAGGGCAGTATAATGGGAGGGGGGTTAGTGGAGGGCAGTATAATGGGGGGATAATGGAGGGCAGTATAATGGGAGGGGTGTTAAGGGAGGTCAGTATAATGGGAGGGGTGTTAGTGGAGGTCAGTATAATTGGAGGGGTGTTAGTGGAGGGCAGTGTAATGGGGGGGGGTAATGGAGGGCAGTATAATGGGAGGAGTGTTAGTGGAGGGCAGTATAATTGGAGGGGTGTTAGTGGAGGGCAGTATAATGGGGGGGGGTGATGGAGGGCAGTATAATGGGAGGGGGGTTAGTGGAGGGCAGTATAATGGGGGGGGGGTAATGGAGGGCAGTGTAATGGGGGGCGTGTTAGTGGAGGTCAGTATAATGGGAGGGGGGTTAGTGGAGGGCAGTATAATGGAAGGGGGGTTAGTGGAGGGCAGTATAATGGGGGGATGGAGGACAGTATTATGGGAGGGGTGTTAGTGGAGGGCAGTATAATGGGAGGGGTGTTAGTGGAGGGCAGTATAATGGGAGGGGTGTTGGTGGAGGGTAGTATAATGGCGGCTGGCTTCCTGCTCCCTAACAACCAGAATACACTGCACCCTGATTGGGCAAAGCTATGCCCAATCAGGGTGCAGAATGCACTGTGCAGCGCTCACCTGGCGAACACCTCTCAAAATTGAATGTTCGGCGAGCCGCCAAACGGGCAAATGTTCAGCCAAACCGTTCGTCCATCCCTACTTATCTATCAAGATTTGTGATTTTCTTTTACTTTGACGTTCAATGATAATGGTAAACAGGACAAATAGAGGGGTGACACTCCCTAATGGGGACACAGCAATAAAAACCTAATAGTTCTAATACCTCCTCACTTTATCCAAAACTAAAAAAGTTTTGCTTTTAGTTACACTTTAGGTTTTGTCAATTAAAAAAGCTTATTGGTTGACAAGAACAGCTGCCCCGCACTCTTGCTGCTCCCAGTTTGATAAATGACCTCATTATACACACTGAGGTACTGTATATCATACACTAAACAGGTCTGTGCTGTAGGCGACAACCAACCAGAACCCTTGTATGAGCCTGGTCGGAGTCATGTGACCAGAACCTCAGGAAAAAGCGCACATGCGCAGTGTGCACAAACTGCGCTTTGGAATATTGTTAGTCCTTGCCCCGCCCAAGAACACGCCTATACACTGCGTCCTACACAGGGCCCCGCCCAACATTACGTGCAGCAAAGGACTGCTGGGAGATGTAGTCTGGCAGTATAGGCACATGAACACACGTGGGGCTCCCGGTTGATCCCGCCCACTGTCTGCCGGTAGTGGAAGCCTGTGAGATGACGTCACGGGGACTGGAATACAGAATGTGTGTATGAAGGAGGAAGGTACTGTATGGCAGAGATTCTTGTACCTACGTCAGGATTTGTAGTGTGGGGTTAAAGGACAGCTCCTCATTCTGCCAGTGCTGGTATCCTGGTTGTCATACTGACCTTCTAGTTTCCTTGCACTCTGTCACTGACCTGGCTCACACAGTGTGTACACTGACCTAAAATATCATGGAACCTTCTTAGGACTTGTTCACATCATGTCTATCAGTCTGCATAGATCAGTGTAAGGTATTGTTTTCTGTGTGCCCTTCACACCATACATGTGCCAGGTGTGTGCGTTTTTACTCCGCATAAGTCGCTGCATGTGACCTCAGCACACCGCAGTGATTGGAGATGAATGGAGGGTTCTTTAGTGACACTTCAAGCAGAATTAAAGTAGACCTCTATGCTAACAAATATAAATGGGTGAACAGGCAGCAATTTTTATTGCAGAAGTGACATGCTGTGTCTGTTCTGCAATAAAGGTCCCCACCTGCAGAGCCGCTGATAAGGGAATACAGCCGGCCCTCCTGTACCGGGCCCCAAAAGTTCTAAAGGGGGACCCAGGTACCTGAGCAGGAGGACCGCAGATATTGCCTTATTGGTGAGTCTATTGCCCCCTCCCCCCCTGCAGTGCTGCCAGTTTCTCCTTTTTCTCCCCTTAGCTGCGGTGCAGGGGGATCAGTATCTGCGCCCCACCTCCCTGCTGTCCGGGCTCCCTGTGTGCTCCCTTCTCTCGCAGTGCTGCCAGCTTCTCCTTTTTCTCCCCTTAGCTGCGGTGCAGGGGGATCAGTATCTGCGCCCCACCTCCCTGCTGTCCGGGCTCCCTGTGTGCTCCCTTCTCTCGCAGTGCTGCCAGCTTCTCCTTTTTCTCCCCTTAGCTGCGGTGCAGGGGGATCAGTATCTGCGCCCCACCTCCCTGCTGTCCGGGCTCCCTGTGTGCTCCCTTCTCTCGCAGTGCTGCCAGCTTCTCCTTTTTCTCCCCTTAGCTGTGGTGCAGGGGGATCAGTATCTGCGCCCCACCTCCCTGCTGTCCGGGCTCCCTGTGTGCTCCCTTCTCTCGCAGTGCTGCCAGCTTCTCCTTTTTCTCCCCTTAGCTGCGGTGCAGGGGGATCAGTATCTGCGCCCCACCTCCCTGCTGTCCGGGCCCCCTGTGTGCTCCCTTCTCTCGCAGTGCTGCCAGCTTCTCCTTTTTCTCCCCTTAGCTGTGGTGCAGGGGGATCAGTATCTGCGCCCCACCTCCCTGCTGTCCGGGCTCCCTGTTTGCTCCCTTCTCTCGCAGTGCTGCCAGCTTCTCCTTTTTCTCCCCTTAGCTGCGGTGCAGGGGGATCAGTATCTGCGCCCCACCTCCCTGCTGTCCGGGCTCCCTGTGTGCTCCCTTCTCTCGCAGTGCTGCCAGCTTCTCCTTTTTCTCCCCTTAGCTGCGGTGCAGGGGGATCAGTATCTGCGCCCCACCTCCCTGCTGTCCGGGCTCCCTGTGTGCTCCCTTCTCTCGCAGTGCTGCCAGCTTCTCCTTTTTCTCCCCTTAGCTGCGGTGCAGGGGGATCAGTATCTGCGCCCCACCTCCCTGCTGTCCGGGCTCCCTGTGTGCTCCCTTCTCTCGCAGTGCTGCCAGCTTCTCCTTTTTCTCCCCTTAGCTGCGGTGCAGGGGGATCAGTATCTGCGCCCCACCTCCCTGCTGTCCGGGCTCCCTGTGTGCTCCCTTCTCTCGCAGTGCTGCCAGCTTCTCCTTTTTCTCCCCTTAGCTGTGGTGCAGGGGGATCAGTATCTGCGCCCCACCTCCCTGCTGTCCGGGCTCCCTGTGTGCTCCCTTCTCTCGCAGTGCTGCCAGCTTCTCCTTTTTCTCCCCTTAGCTGCGGTGCAGGGGGATCAGTATCTGCGCCCCACCTCCCTGCTGTCCGGGCTCCCTGTGTGCTCCCTTCTCTCGCAGTGCTGCCAGCTTCTCCTTTTTCTCCCCTTAGCTGCGGTGCAGGGGGATCAGTATCTGCGCCCCACCTCCCTGCTGTCCGGGCTCCCTGTGTGCTCCCTTCTCTCGCAGTGCTGCCAGCTTCTCCTTTTTCTCCCCTTAGCTGCGGTGCAGGGGGATCAGTATCTGCGCCCCACCTCCCTGCTGTCCGGGCTCCCTGTGTGCTCCCTTCTCTCGCAGTGCTGCCAGCTTCTCCTTTTTCTCCCCTTGGCTGCGGTGCAGGGGGATCAGTATCTGCGCCCCACCTCCCTGCTGTCCGGGCTCCCTGTGTGCTCCCTTCTCTCGCAGTGCTGCCAGCTTCTCCTTTTTCTCCCCTTAGCTGTGGTGCAGGGGGATCAGTATCTGCGCCCCACCTCCCTGCTGTCCGGTCTCCCTGTGTGCTCCCTTCTCTCGCAGTGCTGCCAGCTTCTCCTTTTTCTCCCCTTAGCTGCGGTGCAGGGGGATCAGTATCTGCGCCCCACCTCCCTGCTGTCCGGGCTCCCTGTGTGCTCCCTTCTCTCGCAGTGCTGCCAGCTTCTCCTTTTTCTCCCCTTAGCTGCGGTGCAGGGGGATCAGTATCTGCGCCCCACCTCCCTGCTGTCCGGTCTCCCTGTGTGCTCCCTTCTCTCGCAGTGCTGCCAGCTTCTCCTTTTTCTCCCCTTAGCTGCGGTGCAGGGGGATCAGTATCTGCGCCCCACCTCCCTGCTGTCCGGGCTCCCTGTGTGCTCCCTTCTTTCGCAGTGCTGCCAGCTTCTCCTTTTTCTCCCCTTAGCTGCGGTGCAGGGGGATCAGTATCTGCGCCCCACCTCCCTGCTGTCTGGGCCCCCTGTGTGCTCCCTTCTCTCGCAGTGCTGCCAGCTTCTCCTTTTTCTCCCCTTGGCTGCGGTGCAGGGGGATCAGTATCTGCGCCCCACCTCCCTGCTGCCCGGGCTCCCTGTGTGCTCCCTTCTCTCGCAGTGCTGCCAGCTTCTCCTTTTTCTCCCCTTAGCTGCGGTGCAGGGGGATCAGTATCTGCGCCCCACCTCCCTGCTGTCCGGGCCCCCTGTGTGCTCCCTTCTCTCGCAGTGCTGCCAGCTTCTCCTTTTTCTCCCCTTGGCTGCGGTGCAGGGGGATCAGTATCTGCGCCCCACCTCCCTGCTGTCCGGGCTCCCTGTGTGCTCCCTTCTCTCGCAGTGCTGCCAGCTTCTCCTTTTTCTCCCCTTAGCTGCGGTGCAGGGGGGATCAGTATCTGCTCCCCACCTCCCTGCTGTCCGGGCTCCCTGTGTGCTCCCTTCTCTCGCAGTGCTGCCAGCTTCTCCTTTTTCTCCCCTTAGCTGCGGTGCAGGGGGATCAGTATCTGCGCCCCACCTCCCTGCTGTCCGGGCTCCCTGTGTGCTCCCTTCTCTCGCAGTGCTGCCAGCTTCTCCTTTTTCTCCCCTTAGCTGCGGTGCAGGGGGATCAGTATCTGCGCCCCACCTCCCTGCTGTCCGGGCTCCCTGTGTGCTCCCTTCTCTCGCAGTGCTGCAAGCTTCTCCTTTTTCTCCCCTTAGCTGCGGTGCAGGGGGATCAGTATCTGCGCCCCACCTCCCTGCTGTCCGGTCTCCCTGTGTGCTCCCTTCTCTCGCAGTGCTGCCAGCTTCTCCTTTTTCTCCCCTTAGCTGCGGTGCAGGGGGATCAGTATCTGCGCCCCACCTCCCTGCTGTCCGGGCTCCCTGTGTGCTCCCTTCTCTCGCAGTGCTGCCAGCTTCTCCTTTTTCTCCCCTTAGCTGCGGTGCAGGGGGATCAGTATCTGCGCCCCACCTCCCTGCTGTCCGGGCTCCCTGTGTGCTCCCTTCTCTCGCAGTGCTGCCAGCTTCTCCTTTTTCTCCCCTTAGCTGCGGTGCAGGGGGATCAGTATCTGCGCCCCACCTCCCTGCTGTCCGGGCTCCCTGTGTGCTCCCTTCTCTCGCAGTGCTGCCAGCTTCTCCTTTTTCTCCCCTTAGCTGCGGTGCAGGGGGATCAGTATCTGCGCCCCACCTCCCTGCTGTCCGGGCTCCCTGTGTGCTCCCTTCTCTCGCAGTGCTGCCAGCTTCTCCTTTTTCTCCCCTTAGCTGCGGTGCAGGGGGATCAGTATCTGCGCCCCACCTCCCTGCTGTCCGGGCTCCCTGTGTGCTCCCTTCTCTCGCAGTGCTGCCAGCTTCTCCTTTTTCTCCCCTTGGCTGCGGTGCAGGGGGATCAGTATCTGCGCCCCACCTCCCTGCTGTCCGGGCTCCCTGTGTGCTCCCTTCTCTCGCAGTGCTGCCAGCTTCTCCTTTTTCTCCCCTTAGCTGCGGTGCAGGGGGATCAGTATCTGCGCCCCACCTCCCTGCTGTCCGGGCTCCCTGTGTGCTCCCTTCTCTCGCAGTGCTGCCAGCTTCTCCTTTTTCTCCCCTTAGCTGCGGTGCAGGGGGATCAGTATCTGCGCCCCACCTCCCTGCTGTCCGGGCTCCCTGTGTGCTCCCTTCTCTCGCAGTGCTGCCAGCTTCTCCTTTTTCTCCCCTTAGCTGCGGTGCAGGGGGATCAGTATCTGCGCCCCACCTCCCTGCTGTCCGGTCTCCCTGTGTGCTCCCTTCTCTCGCAGTGCTGCCAGCTTCTCCTTTTTCTCCCCTTAGCTGCGGTGCAGGGGGATCAGTATCTGCGCCCCACCTCCCTGCTGTCCGGGCTCCCTGTGTGCTCCCTTCTTTCGCAGTGCTGCCAGCTTCTCCTTTTTCTCCCCTTAGCTGCGGTGCAGGGGGATCAGTATCTGCGCCCCACCTCCCTGCTGTCTGGGCCCCCTGTGTGCTCCCTTCTCTCGCAGTGCTGCCAGCTTCTCCTTTTTCTCCCCTTGGCTGCGGTGCAGGGGGATCAGTATCTGCGCCCCACCTCCCTGCTGCCCGGGCTCCCTGTGTGCTCCCTTCTCTCGCAGTGCTGCCAGCTTCTCCTTTTTCTCCCCTTAGCTGCGGTGCAGGGGGATCAGTATCTGCGCCCCACCTCCCTGCTGTCCGGGCCCCCTGTGTGCTCCCTTCTCTCGCAGTGCTGCCAGCTTCTCCTTTTTCTCCCCTTGGCTGCGGTGCAGGGGGATCAGTATCTGCGCCCCACCTCCCTGCTGTCCGGGCTCCCTGTGTGCTCCCTTCTCTCGCAGTGCTGCCAGCTTCTCCTTTTTCTCCCCTTAGCTGCGGTGCAGGGGGGATCAGTATCTGCTCCCCACCTCCCTGCTGTCCGGGCTCCCTGTGTGCTCCCTTCTCTCGCAGTGCTGCCAGCTTCTCCTTTTTCTCCCCTTAGCTGCGGTGCACGGGGATCAGTATCTGCGCCCCACCTCCCTGCTGTCCGGGCTCCCTGTGTGCTCCCTTCTTTCGCAGTGCTGCCAGCTTCTCCTTTTTCTCCCCTTAGCTGCGGTGCAGGGGGATCAGTATCTGCGCCCCACCTCCCTGCTGTCCGGGCTCCCTGTGTGCTCCCTTCTCTCGCAGTGCTGCCAGCTTCTCCTTTTTCTCCCCTTAGCTGTGGTACAGGGGGATCAGTATCTGCGCCCCACCTCCCTGCTGTCCGGGCTCCCTGTGTGCTCCCTTCTCTCGCAGTGCTGCCAGCTTCTCCTTTTTCTCCCCTTAGCTGCGGTGCAGGGGGATCAGTATCTGCGCCCCACCTCCCTGCTGTCCGGGCTCCCTGTGTGCTCCCTTCTCTCGCAGTGCTGCCAGCTTCTCCTTTTTCTCCCCTTAGCTGCGGTGCAGGGGGATCAGTATCTGCGCCCCACCTCCCTGCTGTCCGGGCTCCCTGTGTGCTCCCTTCTCTCGCAGTGCTGCCAGCTTCTCCTTTTTCTCCCCTTAGCTGCGGTGCAGGGGGGATCAGTATCTGCGCCCCACCTCCCTGCTGTCCGGGCTCCCTGTGTGCTCCCTTCTCTCGCAGTGCTGCCAGCTTCTCCTTTTTCTCCCCTTAGCTGCGGTGCAGGGGGATCAGTATCTGCGCCCCACCTCCCTGCTGTCCGGGCTCCCTGTGTGCTCCCTTCTTTCGCAGTGCTGCCAGCTTCTCCTTTTTCTCCCCTTAGCTGCGGTGCAGGGGGATCAGTATCTGCGCCCCACCTCCCTGCTGTCTGGGCCCCCTGTGTGCTCCCTTCTCTCGCAGTGCTGCCAGCTTCTCCTTTTTCTCCCCTTGGCTGCGGTGCAGGGGGATCAGTATCTGCGCCCCACCTCCCTGCTGCCCGGGCTCCCTGTGTGCTCCCTTCTCTCGCAGTGCTGCCAGCTTCTCCTTTTTCTCCCCTTAGCTGCGGTGCAGGGGGATCAGTATCTGCGCCCCACCTCCCTGCTGTCCGGGCCCCCTGTGTGCTCCCTTCTCTCGCAGTGCTGCCAGCTTCTCCTTTTTCTCCCCTTGGCTGCGGTGCAGGGGGATCAGTATCTGCGCCCCACCTCCCTGCTGTCCGGGCTCCCTGTGTGCTCCCTTCTCTCGCAGTGCTGCCAGCTTCTCCTTTTTCTCCCCTTAGCTGCGGTGCAGGGGGATCAGTATCTGCGCCCCACCTCCCTGCTGTCCGGGCTCCCTGTGTGCTCCCTTCTCTCGCAGTGCTGCCAGCTTCTCCTTTTTCTCCCCTTAGCTGCGGTGCACGGGGATCAGTATCTGCGCCCCACCTCCCTGCTGTCCGGGCTCCCTGTGTGCTCCCTTCTTTCGCAGTGCTGCCAGCTTCTCCTTTTTCTCCCCTTAGCTGCGGTTCAGGGGGATCAGTATCTGCGCCCCACCTCCCTGCTGTCTGGGCTCCCTGTGTGCTCCCTTCTCTCGCAGTGCTGCCAGCTTCTCCTTTTTCTCCCCTTAGCTGCGGTGCAGGGGGATCAGTATCTGCGCCCCACCTCCCTGCTGTCCGAGCTCCCTGTGTGCTCCCTTCTCTCGCAGTGCTGCCAGCTTCTCCTTTTTCTCCCCTTAGCTGCGGTGCAGGGGGATCAGTATCTGCGCCCCACCTCCCTGCTGTCCGGGCCCCCTGTGTGCTCCCTTCTCTCGCAGTGCTGCCAGCTTCTCCTTTTTCTCCCCTTGGATGAGGTGCAGGAGGATTGGTATCTGCACCCCACCTCCCTGCTGTCCGGGCTCCCTGTGTGCTCCCTTCTCTCGCAGTGCTGCCAGCTTCTCCTTTTTCTCCCCTTGGCTGCGGTGCAGGGGGATCAGTATCTGCGCCCCACCTCCCTGCTGCCCAGGGCCCCCTGTGTGCCCCCCCCCCTTCCCTCCCTGTCAGTGCTGCCAACTTCCCTCCTCTCCTGTCAGCAGCACCTAAGGGGACACAGGGTCAGTGTTGCCAACCGTCAGAATTTTAACTGGCAGCCAGTAAAAAAAATGGCCACTTTTCTCCTTCCAGTGACAGGAAAAGGTTGTCAGTAAAAAATATTTCTGTGATGCCGGTGATGTAAAAAATGTCTCGACCCATGCAGGATCTCGACCGCGTCACTTCCTGTGCACCTACGTCACAAACACAGCTGATTCCGGGCTCCACTGCGCATGCGCGGCTTCACCGCACCTATACCGTGCATGCGCAGAAGCCCATTTCGGTCCGTAAAAATTCTAGACTCGAGCGGGCGGAGGCGTTGCGAATTGCTCAACATCGTCTCCAGCCCCGCCCCCAACACGCCCCTAGCCTGCTCTGGAGAAGGGGGCAGACAAGCTAGCCACTTAACACTGTGGACCGAGGTCGACATAAAATATAGTGCTGCACCGCCTCCAGCCCCTGTCACGCCCCTAGCCTGCTCTGCTGAAGTGGGGCGGGCCCCGTGTATAGCACTGTATATATGAATGGCAGGTCCATCAAAAATATAGAGCTTTGCCGGTGGGAGGGGCCAAGCCTTTGCATCAAATAACTCATCAAATAAACTGAACCCCCCCCCCCCCCATTCAATTGCAGCCTCACTGTGCCCGTCAAACGCAACAGCTGTGCCCGTCAGACGCAGCCACTGCGCCCTTCAGACGCAGTCACTGTGCATCAAACGCAGCCACTGCGCCCATCAATTGCTGCCAGATTGTCAAGCCGTAGCTGTGCTCCCTGGGGATAAGCTGATCGCCCATCTGTGCTGCTGGAGGGAGCCCAGACGACCATAAATGAGGGACCTGCAGACTTGGTCATGGTAAGTGAGACCATCCCATATCCCACTCCATCTTCCCCGAGGACAGGGACCCCCTCCCCCCAAGACAGAGACCCCCTTCTCCCCTAAAACGGAGAGGGAAATCTTCCCCCCCCTGGGGACAGGGACCCCTTCTCTCCTGGGGACAGGGACTCCCTTCTCTCCTGGGGACAGTCTCCCGGGAACAGGGACTCCCTTCTCTCCCGGGAACAGGGACTCCCTTCTCTCCCGGGAACAGGGACTCCCTTCTCTCCCGGGAACAGGGACTCCCTTCTCTCCCGGGAACAGGGACTCCCTTCTCTCCCGGGAACAGGGACTCCCTTCTCTCCCGGGGACAGGGACTCCCTTCTCTCCCGGGGACAGGGACTCCCTTCTTTCCTTTACATCTGAGTTCCCTTGCACTGTAAGGGGGAATCCTACCGACTCTGATGTAAAGGGGAATGCCGGGAAATGTGATGTGGGGGGGGGACTCTGGTGACCAGAGACCACCTTCCGCAGAGTGAATACACTAAGGTAAGAGGGGGGGGGGGGGTGTTACTGAGATAAGGGGAAACCTTTATATCAGTGCCCCCTTACATAATTGTATTCACTCCCCCCTTACATCAGTGACCCCCCTCAGACTGACCTGACGGCGCTGTCACTGACCTCCTCTCCGGTGCAGCGTGCAGGTCTCAGTTAGATGGCTCCAGGTTGGTGGCTCTGGTTTTATTCTATAGTCTGTTCTCCACAGTCCATACACGTCTGACTCCTCCCGTAATCCTAATCCCGGCGACGCTCTCACTCTTGATTCCTCTCCAGACTCCCCCTAAGAGACTGCAGACACGATAAAAGACAAGAGATAGTCAGAGATTGCAGACAGGTTAGAGGCTGCGGACAGGATACAGGAGGTGGTTAGAGGCTGAAGACAATAGGTGGTCAGAACATGTGTACAGGATAGAGGAGGTGGTCAGAGGATGGCGGACAGGATACAGGAGGCAGTCAGAGGATGTGGAAATGGTACAGGTGGTGGTCCGAGTATGTGGACATGTAGGGGGAGAAAACAGAGGGGTTCCCCGTGTAAGGGGTGCACACAGAGGGATCAGTCATGTAGGGGGATCACACAGTGGGATGAAGTACTGATAAGAGCTGTCACAGAAGGGCCCTCACACAGGACACATGGCAGGCAGGGCAGTGAGGTTGGCACAAACAGGGTGATCAGGTTCCTGTTCTTAGGGGAGGTGGAGTCCTGATCCCTATGGAAAATGGGATCCCCAGGTGAGATAGGAGTCCCTGCCCCCAGGTGAGATAGGAGTCCCTGCCCCCAGGTGAGATAGGAGTCCCTGCCCCCAGGTGAGATGCCCAGAGGGTCCCTGTCCCCAGGGGAGAAGGGAGTCCCTGTCCCCAGGGGAGAAGGGAGTCCCTGTCCCCAGGGGAGAAGGGAGTCCCTGTCCCCAGGGGAGAAGGGAGTCCCTGTCCCCAGGGGAGAAGGGAGTCCCTGTCCTCAGGGGGGAGAAGGGGGTCTCTGTCTTGGGGGGGGAGGGGGTCCCTGTCCCCAAGAGAGAAGGGAGTCCCTGTCCTCAGGGGGGAGAAGATTTCCCTCTCCATTTTAGGGGGGAGAAGGGGGTCTCTGTCTTGGGGGGAGGGGGTCCCTGTCCTCGGGGAAGATGGAGTGGGATATGGGATGGTCTCACTTACCATGACCAAGTCTGCAGGTCCCTCATTTATGGTCGTCTGGCCTCCCTCCAGCAGCACGGATGGGCGATCAGCTTATCCCCAGGGAGCACAGCTACGGCTTGACAATCTGGCAGCAATTGATGGGCGCAGTGGCTGCGTTTGACGGGCGCAGTGGCTGCGTTTGCTGGGCGCAGTGGCTGCGTTTGCTGGGCACCGCGTTTGCGTTTGACGGGCACCGCGTTTGCGTTTGACGGGCACCGCGTTTGCGTTTGACGGGCACAGTGAGGCTGCAATTGAATGGGGGGGGGGGGTTCAGTTTATTTGATGAGTTATTTGATGCAAAGGCTTGGCCCCTCCCACAGGCAAAGCTCTATTTTTTATGGACCTGCCATTCATATATACAGTGCTATACACGGGGCCCGCCCCACTTCAGCAGAGCAGGCTAGGGGCGTGACAGGGGCTGGAGGCGGTGCAGCACTATATTTTATGTCGACCTCGGTCCACAGTGTTAAGTGGCTAGCTTGTCCGCCCCCTTCTCCAGAGCAGGCTAGGGGCGTGTTGGGGGCGGGGCTGGAGGCGGTGCTGGCGACGATGTTGAGCAATTTGCAACGCCTCCGCCCGCCCCGCTCGAGTCTAGAATTTTCACGGACCAAAATGGGCTTCTGCGCATGCGCGGTATAGGTGCGGTGAAGCCGCGCATGCGCAGTGGAGCCCGGAATCAGCTGTGTTTGTGACGTAGGTGCACAGGAAGTGTCGCGGTCGAGATCCTGCATGGGTCGAGACATTTTTTACATCACCGGCAGGGGGTGGGTCTGGCGGAGGCAGTGCCTAAGTGTGATGTCATGGTGCAGGGGAGCACCATGACGTCGCACAACACTTCCTGTCTCATTCCCAGGACACAGAAGAGTCTACCGCAGTGGCGCTCAGAGCAAGCAATATATTCTATCAATGAAGACAAATCTTCTTTTGATTGGCTGAGGCAGAGGTTGTGACATCATTCAACCCCGCCCCTCTAATGCAGCCAATCAGAGGAAGCTTTGTATTCATTGATGGAATACATCGATGGCTGAGCGCAGCTGTGGTAGACTCTTCTGTGTTCCGGGTATGAGACAGGAAGACTCAGCTTGCACCCAGAACACAGTACTGTATGTAGCCCCAGCTACATACAGTTTATACCGCACATCCAGCGGCCTCACAGATTAGTGAGAGACATAGTTTGTTTGGGTCATCTTGGCCCAAACGAACTATGTACAGTGTGTGGAAAGATGGAGTTCTTTTTTTTAAATCGCATTGCCAATTGCATATTGTACTTGTTTGTAGCCTAAATACTGACATTTGCACCTAAAACTGTAATTTGTAACTTTTGGAAAAGCCAGTAAAAACTTGGCTGTAACAGTAAATTTCAATCTGGTAGGTTGGCAGCACTGCACAGGGAGATGTTTCAGAATGGAGAGCAGGGGGTGATAAATATGTCCTATTGGCTGGCCCCTTCTTTCCTGAATAAACACAGTAAGCGATATGTACTGATCGCTCACTGTGTTCATTCATAACTGAAGCACAGAAAACTGTTTTCTATGCTTCAGTTGGTAAATGAACAGCAAGCTGCTTAGCACAGAGCACTGCCCATTCATTCGCTGTACTGTGCAGCTGAGGCGGCAGAGAAAGGGACTGGGGAATCTGTCCTCAGTAAATTTCTCTGTCTCAAAAGTGAGACATCAGCGATCTGTTTAGACCCCTAATATTTCACCAAGGCCCCCCAAACAGGGAAATTAAAAAAAATGGAATTAAATAAATAAAAATGCGAAAAAAAAATATGAAAAATGAGCGACTCTTTCTAACGTACTTTGCTCTCTAAAGAGCAGTCAGCATTTGGATCAGTAAGGAGTGATATTGCCGCCTCATTCTGCTTTAAACCCCACACTAGCTCACCACAGCCTCCTGCTTTGTATGCGGTACAGGGCACTTTCAGGGCAGTGCTATTCACCTTGAATGGGCCTTGTTTGATGGGGGAAAATTTCTGCCGTGACTGAGAAGTATAGCATTGCGGCCATTGCGTTCTAGCGAAGATATCATTTTAATATTTTTGGAGGGGGGGTATGCCCTGTCAGGTAGGCTGGCCTTGTGATTTGTAACACCAGCCCTGCCTACCTGCCTGTCTGCCCTTGTACAGTGAGGCAATGCCCTAACTGACTGCACTTTTGCGCATGCGTGGGGGGATGACGCCATTGCCATATGGCCAATAAAAGCGTCTGGAGACAGACCCAGAGGCCAGATGGCCACTCGAAGATGTCAGCGGCTGACAGGGAGCTCTGGGATGCTGCATTGCTGGAGCCAAGGTGAAAATAGTTCTGCTTTGAACCCAAATATTTCTTATATTGCAGCTTACCAATTCATAGATGTGATGTTTGCATTTGTTTTCTTTAGATTTTCTTTCTTCTATTTTCATCTGGTGATCCAGCCAGTAAGCTCTCCTGCAGAATGTATCAGTTGCAGAGACGGGACTAACCGTTTAAAGTGGAGTTTCCAGCCGAAGTAAATTTATTATTTTTAAAAAGGTAGGTAAGGGGGAAAAAAAAAATAGATATCCGAAAACGAGGGGTGGAGTGGTGATCTTTAGTTTAAGACCACCTTGTAAAAATGGGTGGAACTCTGCTTTAACCCAAAAAAAATAATAATGGATCCTGTTCCTTTAAAGCATGTTATACAGCACAGTGCTTGTGTTGTGTAATTTGGCCCCCTGAAATACCTGGTTGATCCTGCCAGTTTCTGCCCTCCCCCCTGTAAACTGACCATGGTGTATCATGGCTGCTGAGCCCTGACGCCATGGTCAGTTTACGTGCCTCCGTCATCCGCAGCTTTCCTCTCTGCTCCTGTGTCCTCCTCCCCCTCCCCTCCCTGCCTGTCAGCTAGTGACAGTGCCCAGCCTCCCCCCTCCTGCTGCTGCAGGAATAACAAATACATCTGTATAATATCCGCTCTGTCTCTTAATGCATTGCCCCCCTGTCTTTTGTGTTTGTGTTTTTATTTTTTTTAAAAGTGCCTCCTTTACCGAAGTACAGCTGGACGTTCAGCTTTATGCACACCATCATGCCTTAACCACTTGCCGACCAGCCGCCGTCATTATACTGCAGCAGGTTAGCAAGATCCCATGAACCGTCATAGCTGTACATCGGTCCTTTTAAGCGGGATAGCAGGTGCGTGCTGCATCACAGGGGTGCCGATGCTCGTGACCGGCAGTCTCGATGACCACCGAGCATGAGTGATCGTGGGCACGAGAGGCAGAACAGGGACATGTGTGTGGAAAAAAACAAATCCCTGTTCTGTTCTGTGAGGAGAGACAAATCGTGAGTTCCTAATAGCTAGGAACCACGATCTATCATTTCGTCTAGTCAGTCCCCTCCCCCCACAGTTAGAACACACAGTCAGGGAACAAATTTAACCCCTTGATCGCCCCCCTAGTGTTAACCCCTTCACTGCCAGCAAAATTTTTACAGTAATCAGTGCATTTTTATAGTACTGATATCTGTATAAATGCCAATGGTCCCAAAATGTGTCAAAAGTGTCTGTGTCAGCCACAATGTCGCAGTCCCGATAAAAATCGCAGATTGCCGCCATTACTAGTACAGAAATAATAAGAATAAAAATGCTATAAATCTATTCCCTATTTTGTAGACGCTATAACTTTTGTGCAAACCAATTTAATAAACGCTTATTGCGATTTTTATTACCAAAAATATGTAGAAGAATACATATCGGCCTAAACTGAGAAAAAATGTGCTTTTTTTAAAAAAAAAAAATTGGGGATATTTATTAAAGCAAAAAGTACAAAATATTGTGGGGTTTTTTTTTTTTTTTTTTAAATTGTCGCTTTTTTTTTTTTTTGTTTGTTTTATAGTGCAAAAAATAAAAACCACAGAGATAATCAAATACCACAAAAAGAAAGCTCTATTTGTGGGAAAAAAGGACATCAATTTTGTTGGGTGCAGCATCGCACGACCGCGCAATTGTCAGTTAAAGTGACGCAGTGCTGAATCGCAAAAAATGGCCAGGTCATTGAGCAGCCAATTCTTCCGGAACTGAAGTGGTTAAAACCTAAGAGAACAAGCCACTCCCCTCCTCCTCCTCCAGTTTCATAGATTGACAGCAGCTCCTGAGTAAGGATTAGCTCCGGCGTGTTCGCAAACCCCACGTGCAGAGCCCGCCAGGAAGTCGGCACTGGGCTGCGCTAATCACAGGCAGTGAGACATTTCCTGATCTCTGCAGCCGCGCATCGGGACAATGTCTCACTGCCTGTGATTAGCGCAGTGCCGACTTCCTGGCGGGCTCTGCATGTGGGGTTTGCGAACACGCCGGAGCTCATCCTTACTCCTGAGGTAGGGTTGAATAGATATATAGGGAGTTATTTACGAAAGGCAAATCCACTTTGCACTCAAAGTGCAATTGAAATTGCACTTGGAAGTGCAGTCGCTGTAAATATGAGGGGAAGCTCTGCTAATTTTATTATCCAATCATTTTCAAGCTAAAATGCTTTTTTTTTTTTTTTTTTTTTTTTTCCCCTTTCATGTCCCTCTCAGATCTACAGCGACTGCACTTTCAGTGCAATTTCAAGTGCACTTTGCACTTGTAGTTTGCACTTGTAGTACAAAGTGGATTTGCCTTTTTAGTAAATAACCCCCATAGTCTTGATGAGGGTGGTCATGTGACTTTGTGTGACTTGCTCAGTGTGTGACCAGAAGTTCAGGGAAGTGGTGCAGAGCAATCCAGAAGCAGCAGCTATGAAGACTGGGAAACACTTTTGCACATATTTAGACAAACCATTGTACAGGTGCATCTCATAAAATTAGAATATCATCAAAAAGTTAATTTATTTCAGTAATTTAATTCAGAAAGTGAAGCTCATATATTATATACTGTAGAATTACACACAGAGTGATATATTTCAAGCATTTCTTTATTTTCATTTTGATGATTATGGTTTACATCCTAGTGAAAACCCCAAATTCAGTATCTCAGAAAATTTTAATATTAAAATTTTAATATTACATAAGACAAATAGAAAAAAAGTTTTATTTTTTTTATGCAGAAATGTTGGCTTACTGAAATGTATGTCCATGTACAGTATAGTATGTACTCAATACTTGGTCGGGGTCTTCTTTGGCATGAATTACTGCATCAGTGTACCTTACCTTGCCGGTCCACAGGGAGGGACCTGGCAACAAATGTAGCCACTTCTAAAGGTTTGGCCCCCTTCACACCAGCAGACAGATCGGGTCCGACAGGGGGACCGATCGGACCACCCATTGCCCTCTATAGAGCGGCAAAAGTAAGTTAGGCATGTGTCCGCTGACACCCGTGGACCCGATACGGTCCGCTAAAAAACAGACGATTCCCCATCTGCCCGGCGGATCGGATGACAGTCCAATGGAAATGGACAGGCAGTCCGTTTCCATCCGACCGCCCCATAGAGAAGAGGGGTCTGTGTCCGTTCTGCATAGCGGAGCGGACACAGACCTTTCATCCGCCTGCTCAGCAAGGATCAGCAGACAGATCCCGTGCTAAGCAGGTAAATCTGCTTGACTGATATAGCGTAGCAAGAGCCTGGATTTATGGAGAATATAGGTTCTTGAATAGGTGGTACCCCAACTTCTGTGCGAAAGGGAATGCTAACAATGTCCTTTTCCCCAGATGTTTGCAGAGTATAAAGTACATCAGGGCCCTCCAGTACTTCCAGAGAATGCAGCAGTTGCTGGATTTCCTTAGAAAGGCCCAAATGTGTAGGGCATCACTTTAGCATCTCAGCTCTCTGTTCCTGGGTAACATTCATGCCCAAATATCACCTGCGGCTACCTCCTCCTGGAGGCGCATTTGATCACTATGCCCTTCTAGCATGGGTCCTGCCCCGTGCACCACTTTTATCCAGGTAATGCCAGATACTTCTATGGGGAACTCATTGGCAGCTGCCCAGCAATGCTTTAGTAAAGCATTGCTGGAACACCAATTCTGACAGGGTAGTGATTTGCGAGCAGTATTGAAAAGACACCCAATCTCTTGGTCATCTAAACATCCAGGACAGAACATCTTTGTTACACTTTGATAGCATTGGCCATGATAGGTCCTCTTTTTGAAGAAATCTTGGGCCTGTTAGACCCCAGATCTCTCCTCTGACCTCCAATGCAGCCAATCAGACACAGATCGGTCTGATCAGCTGCTTCAATGACTGTTAACGGGTGACGAACGGGTCTGCCTTCACAGAGAGGGAGGAACAACATCAGTTCTTCTGTCTCTGTTCACTCCAGAGGAACCCGGCATATGGAGCGGTCCCGGGCTCCCCAATCGGATGGGAAAGGCAGCGGTGGGAGTGGAGGGCACCCCCTTCCGCTGCCTGTAGATGTAATCAAGTGGTTGTGTAAAAAAGAGCTTTGCTAGCTGCTTTGCTAGCTGTTGACACTGGGATGATTGCTGTAGCTGCAGGCATCATCCCTGTACAACCACTTAAAACCAAGGATATCATATGATGTCCAACCAGGGGGAAGTGGTCAATGTTTCTGAAAGCGGCAGCTGTCAATACCTGAACAGCGGCTGCTTCTGATTGGATGCAGCCGTTTGGTTGACAATTTTCCACTTGGCTCCTTCAGTCAAAGGATGTAGGGCAGGTGGGGGCAAACCGGGCCAACTACAAAGCACATTAACAGGGTGTATGGCCTGATTAAGACCCCTGTAATGCAGATGCATTTCTTAGTCCTTTTACAGATAATTAGGCTGATAGGAAAATTGAGAATCATCATGCAGTGAATTATGTGAATATTCACTTCAATTACCCAATCATGTGAAAAGTAAATTTTTGTTCACTTTAAAGAATAACTCCAGTTTAGTGGGGAGAAAATAATCTATTATATACGATTTTACAAATGTGTGAAACCATCAGCGCCACCCTAATAATGAATCAAGTGCAAAATTGCAGCCGCTATTCACTTTTTTTTTTTAATCAACAAAGGTTTTATTGAAGTAGACACAGTGTATACATACGAAGTACAAGAACATATTGAGCACGTCAAGTAATACCATATCAATGACATTGACCATATAATACATCATAAAATACAACATATGGTGTCAGTGTTCCCAACAACATGTATAGGCTGCAGAACTGCACACATCAGGGCATTATATAGTACGGAAAACAGACCACATTTCACATAGAAAGCAAGTATCTCACTATCAAATACATGTATCAGAGTTCTGTAGCCAACGGTCCCAAATTTTCTCATATTTGGTCGGGCACCCCCTGTTTATATAGACACATTTTTTGTAGGGCCTAGTGACATTGCCTCCTACCCTGGCGGAGTGGAAGGCGGAAGTCAATGGCCTCATCCACTTCCTGGCAGTGATTTTTCTGGCCGAAAACAGGGTCTCCTGAAGGAATATTTTCGAATATTTGTCTAATCCCACTGGAAAAATCCCCAGAAGGCACTGCTTCGGATCTAAGGTAAGAGGCAAGCCCATATCATCGTGCAGGAAATCCACCACCTGTTTCCATAGATCTTGAATCTTAACACAGGCCCACAGCATATGATAGAAGGTGTCTGTCTCGGAGCAGCAAAGTGGACAGAGAGTAGACTGTCCCCTCTTATATCTGGCCACCCTAAGTGGGGTAAGATATGCTCTGTGTAAAATATAAAAAACTATCAAGTGGCAATATCTGTGACTTGTCCCAATTGATCTTAAGGCCGGAGAAGATTCCAAACTGTTCAATGGTTTGTAGGGCTCTGTGGAGGGAGAGTCCCGAGTCTGCTAGGTATAGTAGCGTGTCGTCCGCATACATACTTATTTTTTCTGTGAGGGATCCCAAACTTAATCCCACTATCTCTGGATCTGCCCGAACGACCATGGCCAAGGGTTCTGCTGCCAGAGCGTATAATAGGGGGGAGAGTGGGCAGCCCTGCCGTGTGCCTCTACTGAGGCTGAACGACGAAGAGGGCCACCCATTCGCCACCACCCTGGCTAATGGGTCTTGATAAAGGAGCTGAGTCCACTTCACAAAGTTCGGCCCGAATCCATATCCCTCCAGGCATCTCCAGAGATATTCCCATTCTACTGAGTCAAACGCTTTCGCGGTGTCCAGCGACACCACTACTCGCGTTCCGACAGTCTCATGTATGGCTTGCAAGTTAATAAAGAGCTTCCGTAAGTTAAACAAGGTATTTCCGCCAGGCATGAAGCCAGCTTGATCAGGGTGTATAAGGGACAGGATAATCTTATTGAGGCTTATGGAGAGAGTTTTGGCTAGAATTTTAATGTCCACTTGTAGCAGGGAGATAGGGCGGTAAGACTCAGGGAATCCCGGGTCTTTTCCGGGTTTAGGTATGAGTACTACCGTGGCTTCCCGCATGGAAGGCGGCAAAGCAAAGGAATAGAAAAGGTCGTTTATAGAGTGTCAGTAATTTGGGGATGAGAAGTTCACCAAACTGGGAGTAAAATTCTTTGGGGAGACCGTCGGAGCCCGGGGACTTGGATCTGGCAAAACTCGCTATGGCTATCTCACCCTCAGTGAGGGGAGCCTCTAGGAGGGCAACCTGGTCTTCTGTCAGTTTCGGAAAGGGCACATTTGCGAGAAAAGAGGTCATGAGGTCACTATTGGGAGGAGCTGTGGATTGGTATAGGTCAGAAAAAAAGTCTTTAAATTTAGAAGTCACTGCGTGGGGATCCGTAATCTGGGTCCCCCCCAAGCCATGTAAGGTAATAACTACAGGGGGTCTTTCCTCACTGTGAATCAAGTATGCTAATAATTTGCCGGCCTTTTCCCCATGTTCAAACATTTTTTGCCTAGTGAAAAATAATTTGCGTTTTGGCTTTTTCAAAATGAAGTTGGTTAACTACCCTAGTCTGGAGTTTAAGTAGACACGCATTGGAAGGGGATGGGTCAATCGCATACATGCTTTCTAGATTGGAAAGTGCCTCCATCGCCTTGGTGAAGGCCTCGGAAGAGTCTGCCTTAATCTTATTAATGTAAAAAATTAAATGGGCCCTGACGTGTAGCTTGAATGATTCCCATACCATTGCGGGGGAGGCGGAATGATCATTCTCTGAAAAGAATCTACTCCACTCCTCTGTGAGTTCGTCCTCTGGTAGGAGTGACAGCCAGAATGGATTCAGGCACCATGTCCGCAATGGTTTGTCTAGGGGAACACTCAGTGTGATCAAGTAGGGACTGTGGTCAGATAATAGTCTGGGTCCGAAGGCTGCGGTCTGTAAGTGTGGGGCCAATGCCTGGGTGATAAAGATAAAGTCTATCCTAGACATGGAGTTGTGGGATGCGGAGAAACAAGAGTATGCTCTAGTTTGGGGAAACTTATATCTCCAGGTGTCTATAAGGTGGAAGGAGCAGACTAGTTTGGAGAACTTAGTGTCCCCAGCAGGGCTCACCGTCCCCTGGGAGGTCGGTAACCTATCCATGTCCGTGTTTAACACCATATTAAAATCCCCCAACAAAATTGCCTGCGTAGTAGGGTGTCTAGCCATGAATAAGATGCCATCTAGTATTATGGATTCACTATATGGGGGAGGTACATAGAAGGCTAAAATTAGAAGGGGGTTCCCCATACAGTTTGGCTGACAGAAATACATAGCGACCTCTAGGGTCAGTAGTCCCCTCTCCCAGCTCAAAGTGTACAGACTTTGCCACCAGCACCGAGACACCCCTGGAATGTGATGTGTGGGTTGAGTGGTACGCCCATCCCACCCAGGGTTGGCGAAGGGCCATCTGGAGCCGCCCCTCTATGTGCGTCTCCACCAGGACCGCCACATCCGCCATTTGCTTTTTCAGGAATGTGAGGGTCGCCGCCCGCTTAATTTTGTCACTCAACCCCCTCACATTCCAGACCAAGAATTTTAGAGACGCCATAACAATCCACCCCCATCAGAGCACCCCCACAGATTACCCTTAAACACTACAGTCCCGTATGGCTTAGGCATAGTGAACCATTAGTACGCTCATTACTGCTACTTCTTTATGTGTATCAACGCATAGAAACACCAGGTTAGCGCTGGACAACTTTGCATGTATCGTGTCAGACATATCATATACACTGTCATGAAATTCAACCATAACTTTCCCTCCCCACCCCCCTCCCTGCATCTTTTCAAACTGATGCGGGCATCATCCCAAAACAAAACTGTAACTGCCATCCAGAAAAAAAAGGTTGTAATAGATATCAGGAGCGAGAGCCCATGGGGCCCCATCAGCAGCCATAAGCAGCAAGGAGTCATAAAAGGCATACAGCACCATGTAACTAATATAGATGCTTCAGAGCATCCTCTGCAAATGTGGGGAGCCACACAGGGGTTATCACTGCGGCCCCGGGCACTCTGTCCATACATCCTGGATGAGCATGGGGGAAAGTCTTGCTGCACTGTACACTTTAACAGCAGAACTCCCACTGTCCTGGGCTCCTGCTGCCTCTGCAGCTAAGGATATGTGGGAGCTCATAATGGAGCTCAAAGGATTAGAGTCAGAAATATAAGTAGGTAGTATACCACAGTTCCTAAGGTATGGAGGTGTATTGCTAGCCACTAGCTGTAGCATATGTATGATTGTAAGATCGCAATCCCAAGGAGTTCCCCAAACAGAACAACCGGTGTAACCTTGGGGATAAAGGGGTAAGGCGCAAATAAACAGTCAGGTCATGCTGCTCGGCAGCACAGAAATAATGACAAGTCTGGGCAGGTGCAAGATAGCAAGCATCATACTCACAAAGTCACTTATTTTCCCGGGCCAGGGAGAGCGCGGCGTTCCAGCCAGGTGATGGTTTCTTCAGGGTTATCAAAAAAGATCACTTTGCCATCATGTTCCACTCTGAGGCGGGCAGGAAACAGCATGGCGTATTTGTAGTTGTGGATCCTAAGCCTGCGCTTGGCCTCCATGAAGTTTTGACGGCAGCGTTGAACCTCCGCCGAGAAATCAGGAAATATGGCCACTGTAGCATTTCCAAAAGCGATGTTCCCCTTCAATCTGGCCAATCTTAGGGCGGCATCCCGGTCTTTGTAGTTAAGCATTTTAGCTATGAATGTGCGCGGTGGAGCTCCCTGCGGCGGTGGCTTGGCTGGCATGCGGTGGGCCCTCTCAACTGCCAGTAAGGGGGAAAAGGCCTCTCTCCCATAGGTGGTGATGAGGAGCTGTTCCAAAAACGTGGTGGGGTCCTTACCCTCGGAGCCCTCAGGCAGACCGATCAGGCGCAGGTTGCACCTCCTGAGCCTGTTCTCCATCTCATCCTGCTTGGAGAACAGCTGCATGATTTGTTGTTGCATACGGTCTGCGCCCGTTTGTAATGGCGGGAGTGCATCCTCCACATCGCTCAGGCGGGTCTCCGCAGTTTTCACCCTCTCCCGCAGAGTTTGCAGGTCTTGCCGAATGTGAGATATATCCACCCTCACCTCCTCAATCTGAGTTGTCAGGGATGTGCGGCATAGGGTGATGGCTTCTAGGAACTGGGCTGTATCTCCCGCCGGCCTTCCACTCCCCTCCGGCGCTGCTTCGCCATCTTCCCCCGGCTCACCTGAATCTAGATGCCGGAATTGTGCCAGCTTCGCCGCCGCGGATTTCTGCGATTTCGGCGGCGACATGTTGGTCGGGGTGCAGGGTATCCAGGTAGGTAAGTATGATGTAAAGATTCAGTCTGTGGATTACAGGATGCAAAGGATTGCAGGATTAATGGCCGGAGCTCCTCAGCAAGCGTTCTACTCCATTATCAGTCAGGCCATGCCCCCCAGCCGCTATTCACTTTAAGTGAAATCCCTACACTTAAAGAAAAAATATATATATATACATGCGTGTGTATGTATGTATGTGTGTGTGTATTGTGAGGGGGTTAGCTCGGCAGCGGGTGTGTGTGACCCCCGAGATGGGCTCCCCACACAAAAACAGGCCCAGCAAACGGAGGTTGTGGTTTTCAAAATCAAAAAGGTGCGGTTTATTTTCTATTTACAGTGACAAAACACAGCAAAGCAAAAGAAACATAAACAAAATAAATCCTGGTCAACTTGACCTCTGACTAAACATACAGGTTTCCTAACTAACAACTGGGATCAGCCTAGTGCTGTCCTAGTCCCTAAGTCCCTGGTTTTAAATGTCCAAGCAAATAGCCACACAGGCTTTGTCTCACCGCACAGGGGTTCACTCTCCCTAGACAGTCCACACAGGTCTGGTTCCAGGCATGAGCTAACATCTAATGAAGCTGGGAGTTCTTATAGAGGCCTAAATGAGCTGACAAGGTTCAGCTGGTCTCCTCATCTCTGTCTGCACGACGCCCCACACTCTCCCTAGAGGTATGAGTCATCCATGAGCCCACTAGCCTTATACAACTCTCCACCTAGTTGTATAAGTCGGCGTAAAGCCTGAATCTGGGCGAAATATATCTACCCCCCTGGATGCAACCAGGTGACTTTACCTTCCTGCTGTCACAGTATGTACACACACACACACACACACACACACACATATATACATTTATGTGTACCAAAAGCCACACGCACAGCTACTACAGTGATAATTTAGTGCTATTTATACATGCAATAAAATTCAAATTGATAAATTCATAATAAATGTCTCATAAATCAATATAAATCTTGATAGTAGTGCTCCAGTGTTATTATCATATCACTGTTCTTCTCAATAATTCTTATTACTTGTGCACACCACCACCAACTATTTTATCTGCTACCCACATGTGCCTATGAAACGGCTAAAGGAATTTGCTTTTCATATGATTGGATAGTTGAAGTGAATACTAAAAATATTTATTGTGTGAAGATTTTTAACGCCTGTAATAAATTCACTGCACTATCTCTTGTAGTTGTTTTATTGACCAGTTTTTTCTCGCAGTTGCTGTTCTTTGATTTGCCAGCAGATGGCACAGTAGGTAAATTTTGAAATATATGCTTTGTTTTTAAAAAATAAATGTGCACTGTGCTGACAGGGGAGTCTACTTATCAGTGTAAGTACTCCAAGGCTTATGGAAATGACTTTCTTTGGTTTTACATGTTTACTGATAAGTTTGTTTGAACTCTTTTTTTTTTTTTTTTTTTTTAGGTGTATAACCTAAATTGGGCAAGATGAGCTTGTATCGTTTACCTCCTTTGCCAACCATCAAGGAAATTATAAAGCTTTACAATTTAAGAGCGCAAAAACAACTCTCTCAGAACTTTTTGCTGGACTTGAAACTTACAGGTATGGTGTTTATTTTTTTTTTTTTTATAAAATATTTGAGATTTCATGTATTAAGGCTTCAGCCACACTGAATCCCTTAAAGTCGCACTATTTCAAAGTTGCATTTCAGTGTGACTTGGAAGACATTTGTGCACAGATGTCTATGTAAGTCGCACTTGAACTTGCAAAAAGTATTGCAGGAACTACTTTCAAAATCGGTGCGACTTGGACTTCATCAGAGTCGCACCTATTTAACTACTTCCATTTCAGACAATAGGGTGCGACTTGTCATGCGCTTTAAAAACTCAAATCGCACCGATGTGACCGGGGACTAAAGCTGAAATTTATTCTGCTATTGTTTTGCCTTTCCCTGTGTGTTTCTAGTTCTCAGACCTGCTGTCAATCGAAAAAATTAGTCCTAGAATTCTTGTCAAGGTAACTGACGCATACATCCAAATTCTGCTAAACTTAATCTCGGCATCTAAGCTTCAAAAATTCTGATCATAGAAGGTTTAAATTAAACATTCCGTTTTCAATACATACCTTATTTTGGACCCAGTGATGTCATCTCTGGGTCTTTGTGCTGCTCTATGCAATGCAGCCAGATCATGGATGGTGGGAAGGATGTCAGGCTGCTGTACACAGATTTCTGAATCCACCACAGCACCTTTTCCTAGCACTCCTCTTTAGAGTCTTGATGCAAGCAATGGGCTGGTTTTGGAATCATTTATGTAGGAATCAGAATGCTTTTATGGGCAGATGTCATTCTGGAGGAGTGTGCGTTACTAGACAGACAGCATTTGCATATAGACCACCTTAGGTTTGCTAATGAGCCTCCATGACGGAAGTAGCTGAAAGCTGCACACCAAGGACAGTAAGGATGGGAAGAAAAGTACTAGATGATGCTGGATGTCCTCTAGCCAGAAAATGAAGCCGGCTTTGTTTTACTTGCTGCAACTTCTAATGCACGCTCTGAGATGATCAGGTTATGACTCAGAATCCCAGAGATAAAGACTTTCCACCCGAGGCTTAAAGAGACATCATCAACTTACAAAATTGCAGGTTGCACAGAAAAATCTAGTATTTCAAATGCTTTAGAAAAAATATATATAGTTGCGCTAAACTCGAAACAAAAATCAATAGACAAAAAGATTTGTCGTGGTGTGATCCACAACACATACAAAATACAGAGGTCCACTAGAATTATCGCGTGGACTGGTGAATGATTGTGGGCAAACTTAGGACATGAAATAAAACATATGCCCAAAAAAAAGTTTTAGAACACAATAAATATGCAAAATCACATAAAAAATTACATGCATAAAGTGTCTTCCAAATATGACACCCTAAGGCATCAGTTCATAAAGTGCAAAATTTTCATTAAAGAGTTCAAACTTATGCTGTGATAAACACCCGTGCAGAAACGGAATCCAAATCTCCACTGTAATAACTGAAGACCGGAGTGAAATCCACCACCATGAGCAAGTAAACTGCTTACCAGAACCAGTTGGTCCCCTGTTACGGAGGACCTAAAACCGCATGTAAACAGCCCCAGCTGAATAGTAATGGCTTCCATGGCTTCCACAATAAAAGAGCAGCTTGAACGCAGTTGAGACATATAAGATGAAAAGGTACAGCCTTAAGCCCGAGGTGCCGGCCGGACACCAACGAGCAAACGAGCAAACCCGTCCTGTGGAGATCGAGCAGTGAGGGGATGACGTCAGCACGCCGATTGGTCCGCCCTACGCGTTTCGTGATAGGTCACGTTGTCTCGGGGCACGGGCGGCGTGCTGCGTCACCCCCCCCCCCCTGATAGGAAAACAGAGCAAACCAAACCTCGCTCTGGGGGGAGGCACAGGCACACATCCAACCAAAGCTTCAAGCCTCTATTTGGATGTGTCAACAGAGGAAGTCTCTACCCACGGCACAGACGGCTTATACTGCGCCAATGGACCAATGAGATATTACTCCCGCAGTCCGTTCCAGAGAACGAAGGAAGAAAAATAAAAAAAGGGGAACCACTCCCGTGGTCCACTTCCGTCACGCCATCAGCCAATCGCGGAATGACCCCGCAGAGACCAATCGAGCGACCGGAAGGACACTCATGGAATAGTACAACACATAATATAAACAGTTTAAAACATGCTAAATTGCAGTGCCCCTCCCAAAGGGGTAGTTCGTCCGAACATCCCCCCTTGAGGGCAGATGGAATGGCCGCAAAAACATACATAAACAATAACGGAAAAGCATATAAATAAAACTAGTTGAGTTAAAAACTTGGCATATATAAAAATATATACTTGGGTTAGCTGCCAAAGGGTTATGAGTCCAGTGGTTTACAAACAAATATATAAACAAATGTGAAGTTACATGGGTATCTTAAACCAGAATGTCTCAACACATCCCCACCCCACACCTAAAGGATTCTGTGTGGGGGGATAGATAGTCAGGGGCAACCAGTCGGCGGGTGAGCCTGAGGCAATCTTAAGAATTTTTTACGGGCTGACCCCCGAGAAGTCCCCCCGCGTAAACCCAATGTCATCTGATGTGTGTAGTGGTGAACCACACCACCAGGTACATAATATTAAAAACACTCTGGGTGAGTGACAAATGTGAAAATAAAAAATATTATAAAATTGACGAACTTGGTTGTGCAAGGCAACCAAATGGGTCAAAATGATCCCAAGCTCTGAGGCAAGGACCAAGAAATAGAAGAGAGGATAGACATCAAAAATTGAAACAAAATGAATGGTGATCTCAGGGCCCACAGACATCAATGCATAAACCAACTATGAATTATTAATGAAGGCATTGATGTCCGTGTCAACATTGAGGCCATATGGTACATAAGTCTTTAATCGGTAGACCCAAGCCATCTCCTGTTTCGATATCTCCCTAACAATTGAGCTACCCCTCCAGTGGGGGTCTGTATTTATCAATAGCCACAAAGTTTTAGAAGGGTCTCTCTTGTGTACAAGGTCATAATGCCTTGACACAGAATGTTTGTCGAAACCCTTTCTAATATTGGCTATATGCTCATTAAGTCTAACCTTCAGTGCCCTTTTGGTCCTCCCCACATATTGGAGGCCGCAGGGGCACTGAATAAGATAGACCACCCCCTTGGACGAGCAAGTTATGAATGGTTCAACCTCGTAAGATCGACCTGTGCTGGTTGATGCAAACTGGCAGATTTTCCTGTCTTGACAGCTATTCAAAGAGCAAACCTGACACTTTTTGCATCTATAGTATCCCGTGAGGTTTTGCAAAAAAGTCCCTGTTCTCCCGTGGGGGATCTTGAACACTGGGGGCAACCCGATTAGATAATGAGGAAGCTCCCCTGAAAACAACTGAAGGTCTATCAGGTAAAATAGGTGCTAATAGTTGATCACTCACTAGCACATGCCAGTGCTTACGTATCAGCCGTTTGATGGTCTGATGTTGCGCAGAAAAGGTGGTGATGAATGGAAGTGAGTAACCTCCTCTATTCACATCCCTTACTCGATCACTCAGAAGGGATACTCTATCAGTCTCTCTGGTTGATTGAACCAGGTTGGACAAGACAGTGTGATCATATCCCTTTTCAAGGAATCTCTTAGAGAGAATAGCTGCTTGACTATCAAAAGCCTCCACCTCAGTGCAATTCTGTCGTAGTCTTGTGAACTGACCCTGGGTACTGCCCTAAGCCATGGAGCATAGTGGCAGCTATCCAGGAGGATATAAGAATTTCTTTCCGTCTGTTTGAAAAATGTGGTAGTAACAAAACTATTCCCTACAATGGAAATGCTAAGGTCCAAAAAATTGACTCTCTCCTGACTGGCCTCAAAAGTAAATTCAATACCTCTGTTGTTAATGTTGAGGGACTGCATGAACTCATGCAGTTCTGATTCGCTACCGTCCCACAGGAGGAGGACGTCGTCCATGTACCTGGCCCAGAGCACCACCTCTCACGTCGTCCTCCCACTTGGCCATAAATAAGCAGCGGTAGGGATTTCCCTGGAGGATGTTGCATGGACTAAGGCGGGGCGCCTGCTGATTACACCAGGGCCTCCCTAATTAAGGGCAGTACTAATATAACCTTGAGAGCTGTGTGGCCCACACTTTGATCCCCAGCTCCTCCATGTGGATGACTAGACTCAGCCTGGTAAATGTAAGTACACCAGCCCTATATAGGCTGGCTGCAAAATTCCTTCCAGACCCATTCAAGCACCATGCACCAGGTCTGATTAGCATTACTTTTTGATTAACTTACAACTAATTACAGCTTTATCCGTGGTGTTGGTCGGTCCTCCTTGGCACATTCAATGAGCCTGGGACCCTCCAAGATCAATGGAATCCACATATTTCTTCACACAACACTGTGGCTTGCACTTGTTGTGTAACAATACATATCCAGTACATTTGATCTTAATGACCTTCATCACATCTTTGTTTAATCTCACTATCACTTTCACCATTGTCATCCCACTTATACACACATTTATTCTACACACAATCATTCCAATCCATTTCACTTTTCACAAACGCATCACACTATATCACTTTTTTAACACACATTACACATCACACCACCATTATCATTTTTCATACTTCTCACATTTCATTTCACCTCTTTCACTTTTATTTTTGTGACATTAGTTTTTGTCCTCCACTATCTCATTCATAGTGCACACCACCCTCATTATTTTTCCCACAACCTTTTATATTCCATTTATTATGTTTAGAATATGGCAAACATACCCTATTAGCTACATACCACTACAGAAGTACATTGATATATACAAATACATACTGAAGGAGATACCACTGCTGACCTCTAGTCTGTCCACCTAATACTCAGCAACCACATAGTGTACATGGATGCAGCACAGATGCATCCTACATTGATGCCCCTGGTGTTTCATTACAGGTGCCGGCTGTCCATCCGTCCGTGCGTGTCCCCTCTTGGGTCTCTCCCCCTCCAATATGACTCCTTGTAGGTCGCACACGCCTGTGGCGCCCTACTTTTGGGTGTCGAGTGTCTGGGAGGCTGCTGATTCCCCTTGAGATGCTAGTGATGGAACTCTGGTTAGAAACATTGGTTCTAACACACAGTTGACTGGTAATCATACACCCTATATATATATATATACTTTTCACTATTGGGCCTACACCCATGTAGAGAATGGAAATTTAATACATATATTTCCCACAGCCAACCACCCATCCTCTGAAGAGATCCGTTGGGATCGAAACGCGTCAGAATTTATACAGATGCATGCGAAATGTAAAACTGTATGGCAATGTTGTGTCTATAATTCTGTGTGTTTTTTATATACATGCTTTTACCGGAGTACAAACCTGTTAGGACTGTATTTAATGTTATACATAATACATTTTTAACATGCATTAGTGTATATTATTTTTGGAATTTTGCTGCAAAAAAAACCCATTGGGGGAACTTCCCATTCTTCTTTAAATAAATAAGCAAGGCTGGGGGCATATTTAGCCCCCATTGCTACGCCCCTGTCCTGGCGGTAGAATTGATTATCGAACCAGAAGTAATTATGACTAGCTGCATATTCCAACAAGGTCATAAAAATTAAATCTGGCGAGGGTCCAATCCAGAGCCTCTAACCAGATATAGTCTAACTGCCTCAAGACCCAGGTCATGGGGATAATGGTGTAAAGGGAGGTCACATCTGCTGTGACCAACCAAAGACCATTTGTGGGTACAAAGCTGGCAACAAATTAATGACCTGTTTGGTGTCTCTAATGTAGGAGGGTATCTTCTGGACCAATGGCTGCAAAAATAAATCAATGTACTTGCCCAACCGGGACGTAACCGAGTCAATGCCACTGACTATGGGCCGTCCCGGGGGGCAAGTCTCATTCTTGTGAATCTTTGAGAGATAGTAGATCACAGGGATACGGATAGCACACGGTACCAAAAACAATCTCTCCTTTTCATTCAAGATGCCACTCTGAAAGCCTCGATCCACAATACCCTCCCACTCTCTTTTATATTTGCAGACTGGGTCCCTACTTAAAGAGGTATAGGTCTCTATGTCGTCAACAATGCGATGCATCTCTTTCAGATAGTCGCATCTGTCGAGAACAACGATCCTTGCTTGCATAGTTTTTTCTTTCCTTAGATTATTATTTATTGACTTGACTTGAGATTCTGAAATGTGACTACTCTAGAAAGAGCCTACTACCTCTTTTCAAAGTGTCTAATTACCGTCTGTGCTGGGCAAGGTCCTCCACACCTCCCTCACCTCCCTACATAACCTTTCATGTAAGGTAAGGAGAGGAGTGAAAGGGGATGCTTTACTTGAGTGGCAGCTCTAAATCTGCTGGGGCTGCTGACATCACTTCTATGATATTGGTGCCCAGGGACAGTCTAGATTTTTTGAACTTCTACACAAAGGAGGCTTTTACAGGTTGATAACACACATACTGTAAATACAATAACTGCACAAAATTGTTTAGAAGGATTGTTGTTGAAATGAATGGTCTGGCAACAGTATCTCTTTAACCACTGGGCACTTTCACCCCCCTTCCTGCCCAGGCCAATTTTCAACTTTCAGTGCTGTCACACTTTGAATGGTAATTGTGTGGTCATGCAACACGGTACCCAAATGATTTTTTATTTATTTTTTCCTACACAAATACAACTTTCTTTTGATGGTAATTAATTACCACTGGGTTTATTTTTTGCTAAACAAATAAAAAAAAATAAAAAAAAAAGACTGAAAATTTTAAAGACCGAAAGCGTTTTTCTTAGCTTCTGTTATACAATTTGCAAATACGTATATTTTCTCCTTCTCCTTCACTGATGTGTGCTGAGGAGGCAGCACTGATAGGGTGACATTGATGAGGTACTGATAGGCGGCACTAATTATCAATGCCCTGATTATCCGTGTAGATGTCCCCTGTCACACTTGCTGGTTACTGGGTCTTCTCTCCTCATTGTGACCTAGGAAATGTGTGCGTGTGTGTGTGTGTGTGTGTGTGCTGCTCAGGCTCGGTGGTAAAGGGGTATGTAACCAATGCTTCCGCAGCAGCTGCTGCTAGAGTGCTGACAGGGGATGGAACCCGTCCTGGTTCCTTTTTAGGGCTTCAGAGAACAATGGGTTGGCCCCTAAAAGTCACACATCTAGGTGTCCTGGAGTGGTGAGTAGAGTGGCAACCTCAGCCTGGACTCCAACCAAGCCACGCCCCCAATGCGTTTCACTCTGTCCCCATAGCTTAGTCATGGGGATGGGACAGCGCGTGAGGAAGGTAATGCCGATAACTGGCAATCGTGTTATCATTGTGATCATCTGTGATTGGACACAGCAGGTTACGTAGTAAAGGGCTGCTGTGATTGGCTCTTTACCCCAATCTGTGATTAGCTGTGTCTGAAGGACAGGGCGCACCAGCTGCGTGCCACAGGGGGTGTGGTTCTGGAAGAATGTCTTTAGACGCCCTCCAAAAACTGGACGATTGCCCAGTAGCTGTCATTCTGCTATATCGTGGTCAAGAAATGGTTAGGGTATAACAATGTGCAAAAGCAAAAATGCCTTATAATCTGCATTCTGGCAGTAGCATTAACACAGCATTTTTTGTCTCCCTCGTAACATAGTAGTCCTTTTACTTCTGCCAGTAGACCTGTTAATTTAGCACTTTGTTGAAGTAACAATGTTTGTTCTGCAATGAAATCACTCAGTGGATGGGGGAAAAATCCTGGATAGACGTGTGGTCTTATGGTCTCCACAGACACACTTTGATTTTATTATCTGATCAATGTGCAATTCACTGAAAACAATCATATCCACAAGCAATCAAACAGCCATAACTTCCTTTCTGATCAATTTATAGTCTATTTTAGACCAAATGCAATCAAACCAGAGTTAATCAGACAGGGTAGAAAGTTATCGACTGTTTTGCATCAGTCAGCAGCACTGAGATACTTTTTGTTTGTTTATTTATTTTTTTTATTCTTTTTTTAAACACTTAACGACCGCTCACTGTATATATACGTCGGCAGAATGGCACCGACAGGCAAAATCACATACCTGTACGTGACTGCCTTTGTATAGTTGGGGGGTCCAGTGGGACCCCCCTTCTATACAGTGAGCGGTCGTTAGTTGTTCGGGAGCGATCCGTGATGAGGGGACGGCCGTTCGATTCCGGCCACCCCCTCGCGATCGCTCCCGGCGAATGAGAATCTTCCTCTGCTGTGTAAATGTAAACACAGGCAGAGGAAGTGATGTCATCTCCCCTCGTGGCGGTCTTTTCGTCCACAGCGCCGAGGAGAGAAGACGCAGGTTAGTGCACCAAAAGCCCACTGACACATAGGCACACATTTCACCCCCAGATCACCCCCCAGGTCACCCCCCAGCCCCCAGGCACAGTGTCACTGATTGCAGTGATCATTTATTTTACTGATCACTGCATTTAGTGTCATCTGTGACAGTAAAAAGTTGCAGGGCAGTTAGGTTTAGGCCCCTTTAGGTCCAAGGTAGTCCCCTAACCCCCCCTAATAAAGGTTTAACCCCTTGATGGCCCCCCATGTAACCCTTTCACCCCCTAACTCCAGCGTCACTAAGCGATCGTTTTTCCGATCGCTGTATTCGTGTCGCTGGTGCCCTAGATAGCCAGTTATTTATTTTTAGGTTCGCCCCAGGTTTTTATAGCGTCAGGTACCCCCATATATTATATTATTTTAACCCCCTGATTGCCCCTAGAGTTAACCCTTTCACCAGTGATCACCGTATAAGCGTCACTGGTGACACTGGTTAGCCAGTTAGTTATTTCGGTTACCCAGTTAGTTATTTCGGTTACCCGTCAGGTTTTTATATAGCGTCGGGTACCCCCATATTTAACCTAATAAAGGTTTTAACCCCCTGATTGCCCCTAGTTAACCCTTTCACCAGTGATCACCATATAAAGGTTACAGGTGACGCTGGTTGGTTAGTTTGCTTTTTATAGCATCAGGGCACCCGCCGTATATAACCCAATAAAGGTTTACCCCCTGATCACCCGGCGGGTGATATCAATTAGGTTTTAGCGCCAGAGAGGGTCTGCGTCGCCCCAGGCAGCGTTAGGTTAGTGCCAGTAACGCTAACACC